>WEIT01018802.1:0-61604 GCA_013389985.1 Dryoscopus gambensis
TGCAGAAATCGCACCACAACACCTATCCTTGTCACCCAGCTGCCCATAAGATGCAGAGACAGGGGACTGTGTGTAGCAGAGGCTCCTGGAGGAGATGCTGAGTATCTTTGGGGGCAGGAATGTGAAGTGTGTGAAGCGCCCAGTCTGGAGGAGAGAAGCTTGCTGGCCATGGGGCCAGGTCAGGGAAAGTGCTTTCCTGTAGGTGAGCAGGCATGAGGCTTCTGCTGGCCCAGCAGTAGCCTATCCTCAAAGAGAAAGGGGTAATTCAGATAAGTGTTTATTTATACAACAATGGGTGCAGATTAGAATGATGTTGGGCTTCCCAGGGGGTGAGTAGAATTGAATCACAAGATGAAACACTGTGTGGATAACATTATGCTCGTGTTCTCACCTGCTGCTGTTGCTCAGTTTACAACCACAACCTCTGCCAGTATTTCTGCCACTTCAAATTGCAGCCTATGCTATGGGAAGCCAAGTGGTTTTGCCTTCCCAAAACTGTACCTCTTCAGAACAACCCTCAGCAGCCTCAGCTGGCTCTTTCCTTGAGTGCTGGCTTACTGATGAAAATGCATCTCAGTGTTGCCAGTCACACCCTCCTTTGCGGCTCATGCTGGTTTTGCCCTACCCTTTCCTCTGTGTTACAATCCTTATAGTCATGTTTTGCACATATCTGCCCTGAAACTTAATCACACCTACCACATATCATGTATATTTTCTCTTATTAGCCTGCAATTTACTGCTGTCTGGCTGTGTCCCAACAGATGATTTAAGCCCCAGAAGTGTCATTACCCTTGCTGAGAACTGACATTTCGAACTGTTTGAGCATCAGCTCACTGAGCTGAATTTCACGTGTGCTTTAGCTCATTATCATGCCTCAGGCTTAGCTGAACAGCAGCAGAGGTATAGATCTGTATCAGCTACAAGCCTGGAAATACCTCAGTGGGGTTACCTCCGGTCCCACAGCTGCAGAGCCCTCCTGTTGCAGGCTGCTCCCTCCTTCCCGCTTCTTCTGTTTGAGCTCAAATGCTCTAATTTGCACTTTGGAGTCACACAGAGCTCCCCTGCTGGGCTGGCTTTGCCTGGAGTAATTTTCTTTATAGTAGCTAGTATGGGGCTGTGTTTTGGATTTGCACTGAAAACAGGGTTGATAATATAGAGATGGTTTTGTTATTGCTGAGCAGCATTTGCACAGTCAAAACCTTTTCTGCTCCTCATCCCAACCCAGCAGTGAGAGTTCTGGGGGTGCACAAGGGGTTGGGAGGGGGCACAGCCAGGACAGCTGACCCCAACTGACCACAGGAATATCCCACACCGCATGGCATCATGCTCAGCCTAGAGAGCTGGGGGAGGAGAAGGAAGGAGAGGATATTCAGAGATACAGCATTTGTCTTGCCAAGGCACCCTTACGTGTGATGGAGCCCAGCTTCCCTGGAGGTGGCTGAACACCTACTTGCCCATGGGAACCAGTGAATGAATTTCTTGTTTTGCTTTGCTTGTGCAACGCTTTTGCTGTACATATTAAACTGGCTTTATCTCAACCTACAAGTTTTCTCACTTTCACCCCTCTGACTTGGTCCCCCATCCCACTGGAGTGAAGTGAGTGGCTGTGTGGGGCTGAGTTGGGGTTAAACCACAACACTTGCTCCATTTCTAATTTCTGCGAAAGGGTTCAGATGTTGGCCTAATACCAAAGTTAGCTATCAGAAGTGTTATTGCAGTGCACTGTACATCAGAAGGTGAATTTATGGAGGAGCTCTCTCATAAGCTAATCCATACCATGAACTGATCTCCCAGAGTTCTTTCCATTAAATATACTACAATGAGCCTGATAACCGCCTATTAGTTCTTTAATCCATGGGTGCTCAAACCCTACCACCATGCCATGGACATTGCTTTAAGGTGCCCTTGTTTCAGGCTTCAAGCTTGAAACAAGGATACTGCTCCGAAGTGATGAAGTTGTTTCAAGACCTCTCCAAAAGTAATTGGTTTCAGTGAAGGTTGGGTTTGCACATATATCCAAGGACTTGCCTTTGGAATAATTATAAAGTCTGGACAACCTGAACATATTACAATCTGGAAGATGCACCTTGGAAAACACATTGTCCTGGTAACTGTCAGGTACCCTGCACAATTCAGAGCACCTCAGTTGGCTTTTCTTTATATTGGACAGGACATATTTTTATCCTAAGCCTCTAAAATTTCAGACTAGAAACACAAACAATGTAAGAATTGATTATTCTTCTCTAAAAGAGAGAGAACATACAAATTATGATACTTCTCAAGAACAGACAATCCATCCTTTTCACCAAAATGTCCAAGTGATTCATCACCCAAATAATTTGATATCAGAGACTTTGCTTCTGATTTAGAATAGTAATTTCACCTTTAAATCCAAAACTTTTGAATTGAATTAAAAGTCTTTATTCAGAGATTGATGAAATGAGGTGGGCAGTTTCATAATTCTGTAATGCTGTCCAAACGGGAAATTCCACCTTCCTGCTGAAAAGCTTGTCTTCGTGACAGCATTTTTCTATGAAGAATATTATGCACAAATTCGAAAAGGTTTCACCTATGGTATTTTTTTATATAAAGTTAGGATAGATAAGAGGAACCAAACTGCATTTATACTGACTGTGAAACAAATGATCATGTCCAATCTTTGGGGATATTTATGTTTGTACTCTATTTCATTATGTCCAAGTATCGTATCTATAAATATACTTGATTACTTTTCTGTCAGAAGGACATGCTACCCTTCAAACCAACATAAAAAAACAAACCAAACTCCACCATTATTAAAGATATTACTAGGGCTACAGTTGTGGAAACATTTTTTCCTCATAAATCTGCTAAATAACAAATATGATGCTCAACAAAAGTGTCATAAAATTTATTTTCTGATATCATCTAATGTCTACTCAACAAATCTATACTTCTGTAGGACTCTGTGAAATTGCATTCTGGTTTTCATGTACTTTCCCAGACCAAAAATGCATCAACATAAGATAGATGACAGCAGAAGAGTGATTTTCCCAGATATGACTTATTAGGTCTTGATCTTTATAACACAATAAATCTGATGCCAAAGGAGAACAGGTTTATTTGACATCTTAATTCCTTTTGATCAGTAAGTCAGTCCATAGACTGGGCTAGAACATCTTCGTCATGAGCATGGAATATCTTAGAACAGTAATGGATATATATCCCTTCTTATTTCTTTATAGGTCATAAGCCAGTAGAAACACAGACCTGTGGAGGGTTTCACCTGATCTGTTCCTTGGTCCCTTAAAGGTATCAGGACAACCAGTTTTGGCTCCTCCCCTTTTCTCAGTGTCTCCCCAGAAACCTCAGAAAAAAGCCCCAAACACTTACTTGCATGCACATCCCTTTCATTGCCCCATCTCCCTTTGGTCAAAATAGATTCAAGTGTCTGACACTGTCAATCCACAAACTTCACAAGTTTTATGACATCTATTGCATAAACTGTTTTCCATTATATAAGTTTTCACTCTCTTGTTTTTTTGCAATTATTGTACCAGTATTCTGTTGTCAGCGTTCTTATACTGGAAGAAGAGACATTTAGAAAAAACAAAAGTAATGTCTCAAGGCACATCGTCACATTTTGTCCAGACAAAACTTATAGCAAAGCCTCTTGTGCTCTTTATAGGCAAAGAGACTTGGTGTCACTGCTTAACTCCTGCCTAGGAAGCAGGTGTTGTTTGTTGCTGCTGGTTGCAGAAAATCTCAAGATTAAAATACGACCCAATCTGCTGAGAGTGTCAGACCAGTCACTGTTCTGAGGCTGAGAGAAAAATCTGTCCTCGTGACCACACCAGCCTAGGAAACTTTTTTCTTCCTGCCATCAACCCTGAGACCCAGTGTTGTAATTTTAATAGCCATATAATATGTTGTATATATAAAATACTAAAATATATATTATACCATACATAGTTAAAGACATATTTAGTTATAATGGATTAGATGTTGTCCAGCAGCAAACGCTCAACCTTTGATTTTTGACGTTTGTGGTTGAGCTTTTTCAAATCAGCTGGTGATGTGGAGGTAATTTTCCCCTTTTTCTTCGTTCATTTTCTGCTGGAAGAGAATATGTAAAACTGCAGGTCTGGTACTCAGATTAACCATATGAGAAATAGAGGCAGAAAATAAAGCTGGGGCTCCACAGAACAAGCTCAGTGAGGTGACTCCTGTGCCTCTGATATGTGTAAGACAGCTGTCAAAAATAAGCAATTTGATTCAGTTCTCCTGGACATAACTCACTTGCATAAAAACATCACTTCATCAGGAGACAATAACATCAAAGTTAAGATCAAAATTAAGACAAATGTAACTAAAATAATATTTAAAAAAGATTGTGTTGTAATAAATGTGGAGATTGTTTTGTTTTTTCCACTTATCCTTGGTAATTTCCTAAGTCACACTGGGAACAGGGATTAGGATATAGTGACAGAAACCTGCCCAGGACAGAATTTGGTTTGGTTTTATGTATTTCCCATAATAATATGACAATTGTTTAAAGTTACTAACAAGGCATCAGTAAAAACCCATGGAGAGGTGAGGTTAAATTTTATAGCTGTTGTGAGAAAATCAAAACAGAACTCCCTGAAGTGACTCATAATATTGCCTGCCTATGTAATATGAAAGAAAAAACCCTTTGCTCATGAGAAAAAGCAAGAAGCATCCTCTCAAGGTTTCCAGCTCTAACAACAGGGTTCCCAGTGAACACTTTTCAGTTGGTCAGGTAAATGTCCTGGGAAAGAGGAGATGTCAAAGTCAAGGTCTTCACAATGTGTTTAACAACAGGCTAATTTCCTCTAGCAGGTGTGATCTCTCTTTCCTCTTTCTCTGCTTTTTGTTTGAGGTGGCAGATTGCTTTGAAAGGCAGATAGAGTTCCAGTCGTCCCACTTGCTACTTGTCTCAGGCCCTGTCATTTGTGCCATGTTTTCTTAAAAATGCAGTTCTCTTCCTCCAAAGCAACTGCAGGGAGGCAAAACTCAACTCCAAACACATTCCTCTGGTGCTATTACTCTTGTTTACACCTGGTGCGAAATGTGACCCTCCCAGAAATTCACTGTGCAGTGTTCAAGCTTTCTCCCTTTTCTAAGTTTAGGTAAAAGCAGCACATCTTCTCCTCACAATAGTGAAAAAACATGAAAGGAGACAAAGTGGGTAAACTCATTTGCTCCCAATATGTGCTTCTAAGCTCCAGACTTTCTCCTTGATCCAGTGTCCCTGACACCTCTCCATGAAAGACTGGTACTTGCATGTGCCCTAGGGCAAGTGTATTGTACCTTTGACAATGAACTGAGAAAGCAAGTGATACCTGTGATAGGACTTTTGTGGGAGGAAAAAAGTCCCACATAGAGGAAACTCCGTTTTTCAATCTCAAACCCAGCTGTTTCACACACCTTTTGATAAGATAATTTTTTTATCTCAATGCTTTTCTCCAGTTCAACTGTTTTCAGGTATTTGAACAACTTATAAAGCAAGCAAAGAGAAAAAAGTCTTGCCCATAGCAGTGATCTGTGTTAAACTGAAAAAGAATATGCTGTCTAAAATGAAAATTGCTAGTTAGTGGTCACAGCTCAAATACTTCTTAGTGGGGAGCATTTGGAATCCTTGTTTAGCTCAGCCGTATGTAAACACTAATGCTCTCCTTTCTGCCTTCATATTCCCTGCAGTGCAGTCAATAACCCATATCATTCTCCCACATGACTTTTGTTTTCACATCAATCTGGTGCTCAAAAGCAATATGGACCCCAGTTACAAAACCTTCACTGAGAAAAATGAGCAGTGCTGTCATATACTTTAGGCTCGCTCAATTAGACAGATCTCAAACTGTTACAAGCTAGTTAAATCCGGAGAGCTGTCACCCTGCTCAAGTCACTTAAGCTTCTGGGATGAAGTATGAATTTGATGAAACTGAGGCAGTTATTGCTCTTCAATTGCTCTGCTATTTTTTTAAAAATTAATCTTCCTAGGGAATTACTCTGTTGTGATCAAAAAGATTCAAATATTTAATTGGCAACCAATATAATGTACAATGTATTATCACACTGACATAAAAATAACAGGTGTTAAACTTTTAAATTCCTTGCAATATGAGAAGAAAAGAAATTTCTAGGATTAGAAGAGATAGCTCAAAATGGAGTAGTTCAAGAAATCTTACAAAAAATTATGGAGGGAATAATAGGCAAACAGGACTAGATAGCATTCTTCCCTTTCTTCCCAGTGAACTCAGATCTGAAAATCCTAAACTAATTCTTCTAGCTGTGTATCTCTCTTAAACCAGTGTTGTTACAATGAGAACAGAAGGTTCCAAACATGATGATAAATTTTAAAAAAGATCAAGAGAAACAAATTGTTGTGGATTGCAGCTTTGATGTTTTCTCTGTCAAGAATGTTGTAATCATGGAATCACAGAATATCCTGAGATGAAAGGGACCCACAAGAATCATTGAATTCAACTCCTGACCCTGAGCAGGACAGCTCCAAGGATCACACCGTGTGCCTGAAAGCGCTGTGCAAATGATTCTGTAAAGCCCTGGCCCATTGGGTGGGTTTAGGGGAAGGTAATTTGATTTGCTCTGGGCGGTGCGTGGGAGAAACAACAAAAATCTTGGAGGTTCAATAACAAACAAATCATCCTTGCAAACTTTAGAACATCCAGATAGAATAAGGCACTTGGTAAACTTTTACTTTAGCAAACTTTAAAGCATCCAGACACAATAAGGCACTTACCAAAGCACTGACTGGACTTTTTGGTCAGGCTTACAATATATTTTGAGGAGAAGGTGGTAGGAAAAGAAAGAGAAAGTAAAAGGAGAGAGAGGGGTAGATAGTCATCACCCTAGTATCCACCACAGTAGCAGCAGCTTTTGAATCTGGGGTAGGATGTTGCTGTCCTTTTATGGGATCTGGTGGCCTGGGCATTCCCCCTAGGTGCTAATTTCAGCACCAAAGTCTGGCATCTGCACTTTACACAGAGCAGAATGTTCAGGGCTTGTGGTGTTCCCATGCAGTCAGGCACCCTAAGGATAATGTGGATCTAAACATCCCCTGACACAGATTCATGCCAACAAAGCTAGTAGACTCTTGGACAAATACAATGAAATTGGGAAGAGTCAGAATTTTCCATATTTCAAAATTCTCCACAGTGAAAAATTTCTTTCCTTACAAGAGTAGTGTGTAAGGAGTCAGTAAAAAGATGTGTCAGTTTCTGAAGAAGTTTTAACAAGTTGGACCCTGAGATTAGCTCAGCTGTCAGAGCATGGTGCCAATAACACCAAGGTAATAGGTTCAATCCCTGTACAGACCATTCAGTTAAGAGCTGGACTTGATAATCCTTGTGCGTCCCTGCCAACTCAGAATATTCTGTGAAATAAGAAACAGTTCTGTGGAATTTTTGTCAGCAAAGATTCTGTAAGTGGTTGTAAGAGGAATGTTTCTTTTCAGATTAAAAGATTGTTAAAGGACAGGAATAAAAGGTTAAAAATAAAAATGTGTCAATGGCAACTTCCTTATGCAAGTGTTTGAGGAGCCAACAAGAAGAGGTTCACCAGCAGGGAGGAGCTGATGGGGAATGTAGGGTTCCAAGGCAGCCTTGGCTACAGTGACCAAGAGATGGTGGAGTTTGAGATCCTCAGGACAGTGAGATGGGCACGCGGGAAGCTCAGGGCCCTGGACTTCAGGATAGCAGACTCTGGCCTCTTCAGGGACCCAGTCAGTAGAGTCCCCTGGAGGGCAGATGGGCCCAAAAATGCTTACTAACATTCAAGGATCACCTCCTCCAAGCTCAGAAGCAATGCATCTGACAAGGAGGAAATTGGGCAAATATGCCAGGAGGCCTCCGCGGATGGATAAGGACCTGCTGAGAAAACTCAGAATGAAAGAACTGTGGTGCAGTCGCCAGGCTGGAGAAAAGGGATCCAGAGGGAGCTTGACACGCTTGAGAGGAGGGGCAATGCAAACCTCATGAAGTTCAACAAAGTGAAGTGCAAGGTCCTCTTTTGAAGCAATGCCAGGCACACCTACAGGCTGGATGGGGAAGTGATTGAGAGCAGCCCTGTGGAGAAGGATTGGGGGATGATGGTTGACAAAAGCTCAATATGAGCTGGCAGTGTGTACTTGCAGCCCAGAAAGTCAAACGAGTCCTGGGTTGCATCAAAAGGAGTGTGGCCAGCAGGTCGTGTTGGAAGGAGGTTATTCACTCCTGCTACTACAGGTCATGAAGCAGGTGCTTCTCCCCCTCTACTTTGCTCTTGTGAGACCTCACCTGAAGCATTGTGTACAGTTCAGGTGTCCCCAGCATAAGTAGAACATGGAACTGTGAGAACAAGTCCAGAGGAATGCCGCAAAGAGGACTGGAGCACCTTCCCTGTGAAGACAGGCTGAAAATGTTGGGGTCATTCAGCCTGGAGAAGAGAGAGCTGCTTGGAGGCCTCATAGAAACCTTCCAGTAGCTGAAGGGGACCTCCAGGGAAGTCAGAGAGGGATTCTTCATCAGGAAATGGTTATAGGACCAGGGATAATGGGTACAAACTGGAAGTGGGGAAATTTAGGTTAGATATTTGGAAGAAATTAATTTCACTCTCTACTGTGAAGGTGGTGAGATACTGGAACAGGTTGTCCAAGGAGGTTGTGGATGTCCCGACCCTGGCAGTGTTCCAGGCCATATTGGATAAGTCCTGGAGCAACCTGGTCTAGTGGGAGGTGTCCCCATCCATGGGAGGGGAGTTGGGACTAGATGATTTTTAAAGTTCCGTCTAACCCGTAACATTCTGTGATTCTATTATTATTGATATATTGGGTAATAAAATAGCAAATTCAGTGTTGATAGGTTGCAAAGTAAGACATGTAGGGAAAACCCACTTTCACTATATTTACAAAGTTATGAGCTCAAAATTAGGTGTTATCATTCCAATAGGTGGAGGCAGAAGCTATAAAAGGAGAAAAAGCAGTTTATACAAGGTGTGAAAATCCACGAGTTCCAATTAAACACACACATGGGCTCAGGACATCCCTAAGTCATGGGTTATTGAATGGATGCATGAGTAGGAAAGCACAATACATCTCCCCTCTTTCTTACATGGTTTGCTAAAGCTTTTGATACTAGTTTGCTGTACTTACAGGACAATGGAGTAGCTGGACCTGTACAAATGCTCTTAAGCCCATAAATAAATATATTACTAACAGATATAAAAAACAGATATAAAAACCCCCTCTGAAACCCAGAAAAAAGAAACTAACAAGAAAAAGAGTACGTGATGTATTGATTTGTACAACTTTGTCAACAAATTTCTGGTATTGTGCTCTGAATAGGTTACATATGCTGCCAGCACTTATTAAAATAAATAATCTTATTAATACATGCAATCTGAAAAATATCAAGAAATCATTTCTCCACTAACACTTATGATTCTGCATCAGCTGGCTATCAGGATGCTTGGAAGAGAGTTTCTGTAATAATTTTTCCCTATAGTGCAGTAATGAATTGGATGCTCAGAATCAATTCATTCAAAGAGAGGCCAGATGATTTCCAGTGGGGCTGAAAGACAAAGTTAATGTTGCAGAAAAGAATAAAAATGGGAACCTTCAAAGTAGATATTCAAGTGCAATGAAGTTCAGAGCGGGCTTTGAATCCAGTCTGACATTCATGTTGCATCCATGAATTGTCAGTTTTGATACAATGACAGTTGCTCTGCTGCCGGGAAGACTGGAGTTCAGAAGCACATTTGTGTGACTCTTATGGTGTAGAGTTGCATTTTCTGCACCCCTCTGGAGACAACTTGGTCCGTAGAAGAAATTAGGAAAGACTCATTTCGTAGATACTTCAGCAGACCTTTATTTTCAGCTGCATCGCTGAAGCCAACACACAAAAATTCCTCAAGTCACAGGACAAACCAGAATTCCCCTCCCAGGGGGACACAAAGTCACCAAGCAGAATGCTGAACTGGACTACATGTGACCGGGGCAGATACAGGGGCAGGGAGACCCCATGCCCCAGACCATGCGTCCACCCCAGGGTCCCCTTCCCCCAGGGGAATGGGGGGGGAGAAACCCAACATTATGGTCTCTCGGCCAGTTCATGTGTTGAAATGCTATGACATTACTCACAGAAGACTGAATCCCAAATTGCTCCCTCCAACGATGTAAGAAGATTTTAAGAAACCTCTTTGCAGACGGCGATAGAGACATGGAGGGCAGGGAAACCACAGTGCCAGTTCAGCAGTGGGGACAAGAGAGGAGTGGGCACCACGTGTGAGCTGAGCTGTCTGCAAGGACAGGACAGCAGATGAGCAGCTTAGCACCGGCCAGCCCTCCTGAGCAGAGGTTTTCCTGGAGGTTTTGCCCACAGGTAACAGGCATTATAGTTTTGATTAGGCACTCTCTGATTCTGCTCAAATCCACTGAGGAAGGGTCAAATTTCAATAACGATTTCAACCCCTCCTACTGTTGAAACATCTTGGAAAGACTTATGTAATGAGCTGAAAGATACAGACAAATGTTGTGCACTATGGTTCCTTGATTACAGGCTAAAAGAGATGGAGGCTGGCCCTGATAAAGTAAAGCAAACTCAGGGTGCTTGAAGCAGATCAAACAGAAACACAGCTGCCAATACAGTGCTTCATTATAACAAATGGACACATTTTAGAAGGATGTCTAAGTGGAAAAGTTTGAAAACAACAGCTGTATTATTGTGTGGGTGTTATTTTTGATCATCAAGAAGTAAATGTTCATTGTGCTGAATGTCACTAAAGTCTAATTAAATCAGTATCTTAAAAGAAACTGTTGCATCTTCTGGTGCATCAGTTGCTACATAGTCCCCAAGAGGGTTTCTGGGTCCAAAACCCAGACTGAAGTCTCTGTCAGTGGTAAGATATTTCAAGTAACCCCACTGACTCGTACATGGGGAAAATGACACTTAAGTAATTTTATTAAATATGAAGTGAATGGTTTTTTTGCAAACCCCAAATACTCATCAACATTGCTGCAAAGTGCTGGATGGAATTGTAGTCTGATGGAATGTGGCAGGTGAATGTGGCTGAAGTTTAGCAACTTCAGACAAAGTTTGCTGAAGGAGCTCTGTCTGTGAGTCTGAGGTGCAGAAAGTACTTCTTTGTGTATTTGAACTCCTTCCTAGAAAGGGGTTTAAATGAAGGTAAATCCTTCCTTGGCCTTAGATTTTGTCAACAGTTTAGGTTTTGCAACTTTGTCCCACAAGTTTAATGATGGGAAATCGGATGTATTTCTAAAAGCTGAGTTATTTACTAAGAAAAATGAACAGATGGAAGATCTTAATTAGAATGACTTACTACAAAGTATAAAAGCTGAAAACACTAGTTGATATAACATAAAGGGCACTATATTACAGCAATTATCTATTAAAGCTAGCAAAACCCCCATTAAGTAGAGGTTGATGTATCTCACCACGCTCCAGCCATGAAATACTTCTCCTTTCTCTCAATCCCTGGGATGTAACTGTGGACAGATGTCCCACATCCACAGGAGAAAGTCCACATACTTCAAGCATGTGGAAGAATCTGACTGTATGGAAAGTGGCCAAGCCCTGCTACATGGAATGGCCATATGTCCCAGCGGTTTGGGAAACACAGGTGTAGCCTGGCTTCTGCCACTGCCTTGATGATGGATCTGGAGCATGACAACAGGCATGACTTCCCTTCTCAATGACCTTATCCCTTCAAGGAAAGGCCTCTTGGTCTGGGATTTGCCTCACCTTGCTGAAGAAAGGTACACCTCAGTTGCTCATGACTAAGGTTCTATTCGCTTTCCTGGGTTTTTCCCCGGTCGAGCTCACAAGGAAGAGGCAGCGCAGCAGCGTCTCCCAAACGTCCTCGCCACTCAGCAGGTAGCAGAGGAAACGCAGGGGAGAATCTTAGAGCCGGGTGGGAAAAAGCGCTTTTTTCCCTCTTCGGTGTAGCTCGCCCCAGGTAGCCTGATTTCAAGGCAGAAAGCGTCCCAAGAACAAAGGAGGCGGGAGGGTGCAGTCCAATAGCCTTTAATCCGACGCAATCCAGACATACACAGCAGAATATACCATCTAGACTGGCCGAATTTCCAAGCCGGACTGACGCCCAGGTGGGCGTGGAAACGGCTTTTCAAGGGGGCGGTAACAGAACGGGAACCAGTGAGGGACAGGGAGAGGGGAGGACACAACTGGGATACAATCCAATGAGGGGGTTTGGGGGGCGGAGTTGTAACACAGAACAAATACAGAACCGAACTTGACAGAACTTTCCAGGCTAAGGGGAAGAACAATATTCAGGGTGCCACCCCATGGGCTGTGGCTTATAGTCAGGCTAAGGCATTCCCACAAGGTTCCTTGAAGAAATAGAGGGAAAATTGCACATTTGGACTTTGAATTGTCTGCTCTATTTTAGCTGTGCATGAGAGCATGGGATTATTCTCATGAGAGCTTGTTTCTCTGTAGTGATGATAAGGGAGCTGGAGGGTGAATAAGTCAATGTCTTTTCCGTGGATATGCCGGTCTGAGCAAATGTGTCTCCCTCTCGCTCTCTGTCCAGTGACACCCCAGTGTCAGCAGTTCTCAATGTCTGTAACACAAATCATGGAGTGGCTCAGGAAATGGGTTATATTCTTTTTCACTGTGCTGAAAAGCATGAATTTCTCAGTCATGAAACTTTCAGAAGGAATGTACTAGTTGTGGAAACTTGCTTTGGGGATGTTCTTCATGTCCAAGATGACATTCCAATTTAAAATATGAATGATTAACATAAACACATCATTAACTGATCCATAGCCCAGGGATCAGCAGACATTTATTTAGGAGTTGGGTGGTTTACATGAAGTTCAGGCCTTAGCTCTGCAGGACCTTCCACAACATGCAGAGTGCCCTGGCCACCAGACCACTTCATAAACTCTGATGTGTGTGTATGTGTGTGTAAAAGCATCAATGAACCAAGTCAGCTTTCCTTTGATCTCTGGCTGCACTTCAGTGAGAACATTACTTCGATAAATATAGAACTGAAAACTGAACACGTATTTCAGAATTTGACCTTATATACATGTGATTAATTCATATATACTTTCTACAGTAAGATAAAAAAAATTAGATGCAGGCTGTTTTATGGGAATCAATAACTGACTTGAAAGAGTCAATACTCCAGAGCACAGTTTATACCTGTTAACCTGAGTCTGCCTGAAGCATGCCTTTCTTTCATCATTATTGTTTAAGTAAATGAAAATGAGGATGGAAAGTAACAACCTTTCCAGGTCGCTAAACTGTGGCACTTGTGAAGCAAGCCACTTAACCATCTGGTCTTAGAAGAAATGCTATTTAAATGCAATATGCAACAGTGTTTGTGCAGTGCCATTTAAATGCAGGCGGGTAATTGTATCATACCGGGTTGAAAATTCATGCTGTATTTTTGGTAAAAAATCTCTTTTTCCAGTCTTTCGCCTGCAGCAGTATCATATGCAAATTTCCTACAAATTGCTATTCTTACAAATTTCCTAGTTTTCTGAAAATTGTCTTCTCCATCTTGTGATGCACCAGTAGTCTTGGTTGGTGCGTTTTACAAAGAACAGTTGAGACAAGAGATATCTGGGGTTTTTTTCCCCATACAAATTGGTTAGTGGAGAATTTGAATCATACTCCTTGCTTGATTTCCCAGGAGAATAGAGCTTGTGGTATTGCATTGTTATCTGCCCTTTTCACCCCTTCCCACAAGCAAACCTGAAATTTTCTGTCAGATTTCAACAAAATTTCACTTTGGTTGCAAATCTATATTTGAACCTTGTACTACCGTTCTGCTCTTGGGACTCAATATCTGACAAATTTTACTAGGTATTTTCTTTGCCCTTGCCCTGCATTCTAACACTGCTGAGACTTCAGGCTTTCCAAGTCTTTCATAAAATAGCACTGAGAGAAGAAAAGCACTGAAGAGAAAAAAGATGCTGCAAAGGCAGGACCAAGTAAAGCCAAACACAGTGCCTGCCTCCCTCTATGCCAAAACCATGGACTGCTTAGATTTTTTGCAGCTCATCTTATTTGCACAAATAATTCACTTCAGGTCAAATATTTTACAATAACTGTAGACTGTGTGGCTGGTTTTGCTCCCTGTTTATCCTGTCTTTACCTGGCTAACTTGGTGGGACTGTGAGCCAGGTGTGTCTCTTTCTAGACTGTTTAGTTGTGATTCCTCTTATCCAGCCAAAAATGAAGGGTGAACTGCCCTCTGGAACCATCTGTTTTCCTAGGGAAGCCTAGGGAATACAGAGAGCTGGCTTAGCCTAGACATGTTGCTTATAGTGACCATGATGCTGTGATGATGCACAGGAAGAAATCCTCTGGGGGAAAAAAACCCCAAGGGACTGATGTCATTTGAAGACATGTAGGAGCGGGGAATTTAATTTTGTGTTTGCAGAGTCATTTCTTGGTTTCATCTCTGCCACAGAATACTATGGAGCTTAAGGAACAGATCTAGAAGATAAAAAATTGTTGAAAATACTAAATTAGAAAGGAAAAAAATTATCAGTTGCTCTTCTAATCACTTGTTGCACCTGACAAATCTCTGTCTCCTTTTAAAAGTGCTAAACTGGCTGAAGAAGAAAACCTCATGTCTTGCACTGTCAGCCAAACCTACTTCAAGAAGATTAGACAGGGGAGCTAGTTCCCACGAAATGTGTCTGCTTTCTATACAAGGGGCAGTGTTTTGACTCTCCTAAAAGCATGACCCTTTTGCCATAGATTTTAGTTGAGGCAGCAAGTTGCCAGCAAAATTCAGAATTCAGGGTGTTTTTAATACCCAAGACTAGTTTGATCTCTAGTCTATAAGACCGAGATTCACAGATGTGAATCTCTTCTGTGTGGTTGCCATGGCTTGAAAGAAAGCATTTCCCACTGCCTGTCAGGTTTTCACTGGGCTCAGAACATCTCTAGCCTGTGCTTTTGTTTTTTGTTTTGGTTTTTTTAAATGATATTTTTGACTGTAATGTTATATTACTTTAAATATACATAATATGCATGAAGAATGTGTATATCCCAGCTTACCTGGGACAGTAAGCAATAGAAAAGGCTTAATTAGATGCATAGGTAATTAATGAAGTTGAGTGCTTACATCAATCGTTGAGGTCAGCCAGTGTTTTAATGCAGATTTGCAACAATAATGAACACAGGTGAGAATACATCTATCGAATAGTTTGCAGTCATGCCACAGGCTGACATTTTGTTTCAGAAAACATCCATTAAATTATTTGGCATAGCAACCAAGTGAGTAAAAACCAAATTATTTGTGGATACACACCACAAATATTTTCTATTCCTGCTGAATGCATGGTTTACTGTGAGTCACTCACATTGAATCCAAATGAGAAGTTTTGTGATCCAGTGATAGAAAACAACAGATATGGCAGAAACAGGGGTTAAATGAGGAGAAACTAAAATTAGGGGTGTATATGCTGGACAATCCCTAATATTTGAAGGTCTCAGCTCTACTGAAAACTTTCCACCTGAACTATGTCCATTTCAAACTGACTGGTTCACAACTCAACCTGTCACATTGTATTAACATCAACCTGAACATTCCTCTTTGAAACTTAGTTGTTTTGATGATTTGGGTTATTACAAATTTTATCACTGCCCTGAAATTCAGATTTCCTGTGAGAATATTTCGTGGTTTCTCACAACCATGACTTGCAAATCTGCCATCCTGTAGCATGTGACAAGCTGTGAGCCCAAGTCCTCTCCAGGTCAGTTTTACTTCCATTTTGGATACATATGCTGTGAGTGAGCTTTGCAAAAGGGCATACGAGGCAGCCTCGCCAAAGGGTTTTCCTTCCACTGGAGTTCATGTGCTGAGAACCTGGCAGAGACAGGTGAGCAGCCTGTCTCCCACAGGCAAGAGAAAAGTTTGCCGTGCCAACTGGAAATATTTCAATTTGGCATTTCACAGCAGTAGATGTTTGATCAACCTGGTTTGTCCAAATTGCAAATATTTCTAAATTCCCCATCAAATGGTAATTCCCTGCCTGAGTGTTACCCAGAGGAGGAGATGCTGGCTCACCATTCCCACCACTCACAGGTGCAGCCTTGCTGGCGCTAGTGGTGTGCCAGTCTCCTCTGATCTCCCATGTTCCCAGCCAACACAACATGCTTGGTCTGCAAGAAGCATTTCCACAAATACTGCACTCCTTTGCTCTCTCTCGCTTTGCAGCGAGGCAATGACCCGTATTTCTTAGGCTGTCAGGTCCTACAGGGAGACAAAGCACTTGCTTTATGGACCAGGAGATAGCAAGGCAAGGAAACAGCAGGCAGTGTAATGCCTGCCTTTCTCCAGGGCTTAATTCACCTAGCTTGCTGTGAAAACTCCTTTCCTTCATGAGGATAACCAATGAATATTAATTACCCTACTTACTTTTTTCCCTAAGACAATGAAGCCACTCTGAAGGAGGGAAATTTGTTTTGGTCCTTTTGTCTGAAAGAAACGGTGGGAATGTAAATTCTGGAGATTTTGGTTCCACTTCTATATCCTCTGGTGCTAAACTCCTGGCAGAAAATAACAGTGAAAACCAGAGGTGCTCTTGCCTGGTGAATATGTAAAAAAAATCCACGGAAGTATCTGAACCATATTCATGCCTTTCTGAAGAATGGTGCAAGAGGAGCCTGAGTCCACTTTGCTGAACAACTTCAACAAAGAATATGGGAGCTTTAAGTGGACAGTCACTGCTCATCTCAACTTCACTGTCATGGAAGACAGCACTACTTTTATAGCCAATCTTACTGTTATTGTCCCCATTTTACACAGGGGAAGCTGCGACACATAAGACTGAATAAAAGATCAGTTCGCAACAGTAAGTTACCTCAGGTAAGCACCAGTGCTATTTAATGGGTAAGAAGGACAGTAAGGATTTTCTTTTGTTCATTGCAAATATTTCATCTCAACAGCCAAGCTGAATGCAGTTGTCAGTGTAAACAATTCCTCATTAAATATAAGCCCTGGCAGTCACATCAGAAGTCAATGGTTCTCAAATGTGAAAATAAAGGTAGCTTCTCTCTGTGATTCTAACAGAATTATTTGTTCAATAGAGGAAGGACTTTATCTAGGCTTGTGGTTAAGGTCTGTATAGGGGAACACCTCAAAAATAGAAAGGTTTTGTCTCACTAAACAGCAAGCACCACCTGCAAAACCTCCACTCAGCACTCTAATTCTGGACACAGAAGGGGTGAGAAAATCCACATCTTCATAGAAGACATGGTCTTTTCTATCAGCATAGTATCCTATTCTCTACCAAAAAGAAAAAAAAAAAAAGGACAATTACAATCAGTCAATCTGCATATTATGCAGATTAGAAATTATGTGACCATGTGGCTGGCAATTGGGGGAAGATTTATAGGGAAGCTGCAGGCAGAGTTTGCTTCGTTTTCCTTCAAATAGTTCAGTGCTTACTGGGGACAGCCTGAGGAGGCTGCACTATTGCAGCCCTGGGATCAGAGATCTCCCGAACACAATTGTCCTGGCAGGTCAGATCAAATCCTATACTGCCCAACCAGATCAAACCCTATTTAACCCAATACTCTGCCTGGAATGTTTGAAAAAGTCAATTACATTTAAGGCAGGTATGCAAACTTCAGCACTTTCAGTGGTCCATTATCTTGATGCTGCCCCAGCATCCAAAACTCTTTCATTAAGGCTGTTAAAGGTAAGATTAGGTGGGATGTGCTGTGATTTCTGAATTCCGTTCACCTTCCACCTTAAAGACCTTAAGTCTTTAAGACCTGAGTCACATTTTCTTGTCAGTCTCTCCCTCAAAGAGTCCCAGCCTTTTAAATCTCTCAGAATAAAG
The DNA here is from genome assembly GCA_013389985.1 of Dryoscopus gambensis. Classification (NCBI taxonomy): domain Eukaryota; kingdom Metazoa; phylum Chordata; class Aves; order Passeriformes; family Malaconotidae; genus Dryoscopus; species Dryoscopus gambensis. The sequence continues at coordinate 17,846 of WEIT01018802.1, forward strand.
CAGCTGCTTCACAGCATTGATTTTTGTAGTTGCCTTTGTTGGCACTTTCTCTAACTCCAGTCCATCTCTCTTGAGATTTGAAGGCCAGAATAACCCACAGAACTCAGAACAGGACTTGGCTATGTATAGAAGCAAAATGATGCCCTTGATTTTATTCCTAGGTCCCCTACTGATGATGTTAAATATTTTATTGGCCTTTTGGCTGCTGCTCTTTATTCAATTATTTTTTTGACCTGTCAATGAGTACTCCAAGATATCCTCTCTGTTAGGTAGTAGTTGAACATAAAGGAGGTGAGTTTGAGATTACTTTTGTGTCACTTCATATTTCTCTGCTTTGAATATATCTGCCACCTTTCTACCCACATAAGTTCTTTCTGGTGTTACTTGCCTTTGGTATAGCACTGGACCACTGGAAAAACCTCAGTACCATCTACAAACTTGGGAATTTTATTATGAAATAGCTTCTTTTTGGAAAAAATGCTTAACTAAACTGGTTTCAGCACTAGTCCCAGCAATGAGACTAGTGATTACTGATTCATATTTGTCCTGAAAAGTCTTACCTGTTGTTTCCAATTTTTAAATAGTTTTCAATTGGCAGACTGATAGATTTAATATTTTTTTCCCCTAGAAGTACCAAAGCAATTAAGACATGACAGTTATGCAAATAATATCAAAACAGAACAAATAATATCAACAGGCACCTTAGGTACCCATTAAAGATGAAGTTTAGTAGCTTAAGTCTAATTCTGTCAGGCACCTAGGAAATAGGAAGAGAATAACCTAAGTAAGATTTTCTGTGCATTGTTCTGCCTTGTGCTCTTTGTCCTGAAACACTGGCTATTTGGTCTTGTCTTCCATATCATCGTGGACTGGTTCACCAGTCTTTGCTTTCCTTTCTTCATTATGAACTGTTGCAAAATTAATATTAAAATTGCCCGTTTATCAATACTGAGGAATGTAATACATATGTTCTCAGATGATGTCTGAGAGCCAGTTATGGGCTATAGTTGCAGAAATTTTATTTTTGTTTTGTGTCTTAAAGATAGTTTTGCTTTTAGCATTGATTTCTCTGCGGAAGACACAACCAAAGTGCTAGCCAAAAAGCCTAAGTGATTAATAAAAATCACCAACCAAATACACGGATGATGGTCAAGAGTATTTGTGGTGCCAAACTTCAAGAGCTGTAACTGTAGGCTTGTTACCAATTACCATGTATAGCACTAGTTTAGTACCAAAGTGGGGAACCTGAAATGTGCTGATAATTTGAAAAAACCTTGAAGTGGTTGAGCTCACTGGTAGAGTCACATGGATCATGGACTCCACCTAAAGGTTTGAATTCTAACAGCTTACTCCATGTTTTATTCAACTGTTGCTAGATCTCATGAGCAATGGGTCACACAGTTTTTCTCTTTTCGGTCACAACAAACCAAAGGCTTTTTAATATTTTCTTTGTGACAATACAAGTGTTCTTAAACCTGCTGACACTTGCCAAAAGGACATAAGATAATACAGAGCAGAGGAACTTCTCCCCTTTTTCCTGCACCTGATGGTACCTGCCTCCAAATGGACACTTGTAGCTTTGCAGATTGCCTTGACATCAGCAAACTTATTTAGATTCTCAAGAACATTGCATGGTTTCTCAGAAATACAGTTCTATTTACATCTATTATTTCAAATGAAAAGTATGTGCTTTTATCCTAGTCACTTTTTCCTGAGGAGTCTGCTAGCAATAGACTTTGAAAATTCAATAGGATACTTAAAGGATTCTCTTTAATCACCCTAATACTACAAGTGATTTGGAGATTTACTTCTCTGTCATGTTCTGGCTTGACTATTAGCCTTCTATGCAAGGTGAATCAGAACAGCTTCTTTCTTTACTATGATCTCTCTGTGCCACTGTCTTGGTACAAAAACAAATCTTAATTAAGTGACCAAGATGGACATAATTTTTAGGGTAAGGATGGGATTAGAAATCAACTATACAAAAATACTACACCAAGCAAACCTGGGTTGTAAGATACCTGGTCAGCAAAGACCAATGAAGTTACATGGATGTGATGCAGAGGTGTGCAAGGCATAAATGCTGTGGTGAAAATAGCAAGCCAGGACAATTGTCTGTGCAATACACTTTCTTTTGAGGTCAAAATTGAGAACATCTTAACTTTCTTCCAGGCAGACAAGGAAACAGATGTAAACATGAAAATTGAGGAGAGCACATGAGAAGGAAAGAGAGAAATGAAACGTTTTACTCTGGGACAGAGCAGCAGGAGGTAGCTAAACAGCTGTCTTAGTGGCTGTTAATCTTTCTTGATTTTCATGCCCTTAGACTTTTTAATCTTATTTTTATCTCTCTTATGGGAAGAACTGTACTGTAATATTGCAATAGCATTTTAGAAACCAGACATACGTTGCAGAGGCTCTTCCCCTGTTCTCAGGCTTAACTAGAACCTGATGTGCCAGGCAAGAGAAGATTTGTGCTTTTAAATGAACCTTTTGTAAATGTTGCCTGTAAATGAATACCTATCTTACATCCAGTGTGCAAGTTAGCCTGAGTAAAGGCAATAGCTGGGGTGTTGAGTTTATTTCTCCAGCTACCTGGAGTCTAAGGGGCAGTGAAGCAAGGCTGGACTAAGCTGGTGTATGTTGGATGAGGACATAATGCCTAGAATGGCAATTTGCAACGAGGTTTATGTCCTTTTACTCACTAACTAGATGTACAGAATTGTAAGGACATAAAGGTCTCCAAAGTGTAACCTTGAACACACCATTTAATAAGATGAAAAACAATGGATGAGTTAGGTGACAACACCAACATAGTCTGAATTCCTCTTTACAGAACATCAGTGACCAGTGCTCAGCAGCTGGGCTGAGACAATGATGCACTTTTCTGTTCGTTGCAGTGGGGATTGCTACTAATAGTGGCCTCTTAAAGATACAATCTGTGCTCATGTCTTATTTCTCATTCACATGCAGCACTTTTGAATTTCGACCACTGTTTTAATTGCCCTGAAAACGAGTTTAAAAATACCACTGGAGATCTTTTTCACTACTGAGAATCAAAATAAGCTCTTTAGGATCCCATGGGCACAAGTAAATGCAAGTACAGTGACTCCTTTTCCTGCCTGCTCACTCAATGCTTTGCATATGTCTTGTCCCATCCTTGTCATGGTACCCACTCCATGCATTTCAGACATGAAATCCCCACACCTGGCTCCCCATCTCATCTTCCTTTTTATGCTGCTATCCCTCTAATTTTATTCCTCTTTTCTTCAAATGGCTCTTCCTTTGTAGATTCCCTTTCCTACTTCTTCCTGGTCCTCCTTCTGCTTATTCTCACTTGTTTAACTGAAACCCTTCTATCCCTCCTCATCATTTCCTCACTGTAACATATGGAATTCTCTTTGGAGTGACCTTCATGGGCAGATTGATCCTTTTGCAAATAGAAAATGCATTTTACCACTCTGCACCACACCCTCTGCCTCTGCTGTCTGCAGTGTCCTTTCATCTAAGGCTGAACTTAGACTGCATGCCAGCAAATTGACATCTGCAGCTGGAACCCAGTAACAACAGAAACTGGCACCTGGCCAGTTTTCAAGCTTGCATTACGAAAGAAAGACCAGTCTGCTTTTCTGATGAAAAGGAAATGTATAACAACAACACTATGCACTTGAAAAATCACATTGAGAAACGCCAGAGCTTACCTAGTTCTGTACAAATAAATCTGCTGTTCCAAACACTGAATGAAATAAATAGAAAAGAAAAAAAGACCAGCCTTTGATACAGATGAAGATGAAAAACCTTGAGCATGCATTGCTGAGAAAAGATAAACAAAAGCATAAATTGTGAATCACGTGGCCCAGTTTTAGCCTCAGCTGCTAGCTTTTATTGGAGGTATTTCAGGTTGTTTCTGTGGAGAGGATAAAACTGATAGATTTGTCTGCCGAGGTTTTTGTTTGTTGTAGTCCTGTTTGCTTAGTGGCCAGAGCCTATTTTCCCAGAAAAGCAGCAAGCAGGCAATGGGAGACAGTACCCTTATGCTGCAGCTCAGGCACCCTTCTTGCCAGCACCGCAGAGAGAAAGCTTTCTTGCTCTTATTTTCCCTCAACCAGATTCCATCCATTTGGACACCATCCCATGAAGCTACTCTCCTTCCCCAGCACTGGGGACCACAAAGCTTCCCCTATGAGCCGTGTTGCTCACTCCTCAGATCTGCATGCAGGTAGCCTCATTCCATTGCCGTGCGCCCCTCCACTGAGTTCTTCCCCCTTATATTCCGTGATTGGAAGACTGAGGCCCTCCCCACAACTTCAGTGCCATGGTACCAGAGCTGAGCCCTCAGCACAGGGCATTTAATCCGGGGCTCTGGGGCACATCACGTGTTGCACCACCCCGAGCAGGGAGCTGGATGCCCTGGGACACAGAGCCCTCCTCCATGGCTGGCCTAGGCATCCCATGCTCTCGTTGAGTGATATCTTGAGGAAGCCTTTGTCCTACTCCTCAGGCACATCAGGTTTGCTGTGAGCCAAATCCCCGCCTGCACAGTGAGGGAGCAATACAGCCCATGCAGGTACATTTGTGTCTCAGAGGTGCTGATTCACAAGGTGGGGTGTTGGTCATAAGTTGTAGCTGTGGAGAGCTTGAGATGGCTCCTTGTGCAGCTCATGAACTTTGTCACTCCACTGTTTGCAAATGTCAAGCTAAACAGCTGTGTGCATTTAAAGCTGTTATCTGTCTCAGCAGTATCCTTCCTCAACCATCTGGAAGAAAATCCACATTAAAAATCAATCTAAAATACTCAATACAATCCTCAGTAGGATGTTTAAGAGCATTTCTTACTGAAGCTTATTTCAACAGTATATTCTCTTTGGATTTTCCAGCATATCTGACACTGAAAATGTTTGCAACAGGTCTCATCCAATGTGTGGTTGTTGGTTTGGTTGTCAGTGGTTTTCTTTTTTACAGGAGCTCTAATAATCCTATAAAACCCCCAGCAATAAAAAAAAAATGAAGCCAAAAATCAGAACTGAAAAAAAACCAAGTCAGTGCAGAAAAGGGTGTTTTCAATATATTCAAGGATAGTCATAGTGTTAGAGGTTTAAAAGGAAATAAACTTTTTTTTTTCTAAAAAAATAAGAAATTACTGTGGCTGACTGTGTTGATTTCCATCCTGGAAATAACATTCTTTTGAGGTTCTGAATCAGGAACAGGTGGGATATTCTGTACTAGGAAGGAACAAGGCACTTGGAGCCTTTACATCAGTAAAGATACTCTGCCTGCCTTGTGTCAGAGAGCACTTACTGACAGACAGACAGACAGACAGACATGAGGCAGGCCTTATTTGCAGAACACAATAAGGAAAAGCCCAGTAAGATGATGGGAGTGCAAGACGCTGTCACATGTAATGAAGTTGTTAGGACAGATCATGTGACACCCAGCATTAAGCTGGGCACTAATTAACCTCTTACTGCTGACCTGGTTTTTGCCACCCAGACCCCTGCTTGTGTGTAGAGGAAGAGTAAAGGAGGCAAAAAACCTGGGATGGGACAGGAACATGTGTCTGTAAGGCTTTTGATGAATTGTCTCCAGTTCTCTGCTTTCTCCACAGAATTTTTAACTCACTCATTCCCAAACTAGCTTGTGGGAGGGCAGGCTGATAGTCATGCACAGACTCTAACAATAGGTCTGTGCACCAGTGCTATTTCCATCTCAGACTGGTTTGTCCCATGCTCTCCCTTGCCTGGGCCAGTATGAGAAGTCTTCTGTGGCAGGGTGGGCTGGAGGAGGGACTGTAGATATGTGCTCTGCTAAGCTCACCTTCCATTTTTCTACGAGTAACCTGGCTGAAGGCATCATGACTGAGGCTCTCCCAAAACCATCTGCAAATATCACAGACGTGTCTTGCTCCTTGCATCCTGCAGAAAGTCATGTTTGTTTGGTCTTTAGACCCCAAGCCAAGAAGCAGCTTATTGCAGGGATAGATTCCCATGCACTGAGGAAGAGTCCATCTTCCCCTCAACCCCACCACACACTTAATCTGAACCCTCACTGTCACACTAGCCCTGCTCCCCACAGCAGCACCCACCAAGAGCCCACCCACAGCAATGTGCATCGAACAACATCACGTGCTCTCTCCATGTCTAGGTGAGGGCGAGGCTGCCGGCGCTGCTCAGCAGACCATGGCTCTGCATCATGCAGTCAGTACCAAGCACCTGCTATGGCAAGATATGAAAACAATAGAGAGACTCAGAAAGCAGCCTGGGGACACTTCTTGGCTTGAGTAGTAGCATCAGGTGAGTCACAGTGCAGAAACCAATTCTGGAAAGAGCCGGAGGTGTTCAGGAAACTGTCCAAAGGTGCTCCATCACAGGAAATGGGAAGATCTGGGCTTTTAGCTTCAGGGGCACAAGCAGTGAGAGCTACAGTGTCTCTAAACCAAATATTTGAAAAGAAAACACTATAGGGATTGGCTGCAGAGTATCCTGGGAGCTTCATGGGGTCACTGAGATAGGGATTGGATCTGACAAGGCAGTTCCAGTGAGACACCACTGCTTTTGCCACAGCTGGTCTGCCAGGACCAGATGTTCCTTGCCACAGGGAGAGTAAGTAGCAGAGGGAAGACAGAACAACAGGATTATGTGGCTTTTTCATGTTGTCTCTACTGGGGAAGGGGAAGGGAGGTGCGCTGTTGGCAGAATATTAATGAGTGGTCTGGTTTGTGTCCCAATGCGTGGAATCACACAAGGTGCTTCTTTCAAATGCAAAGGAGCTGAGGCTGACTGTATCTCTGTCAGCTGTACCCTGGCAACAAGAGCCCTCTCCAGGGTCCAGCCAAAAAGCTGGTGCTGGGGCATATCATCTTTGTCAGGGACAAAGATATGATATGATTATCACAGAATCATAAAATTGTTAAGGTCAGAAGAGACCACTAAGTTCACCAAGTCCAACTGATAACCCAGCACTGCCATGTTCACCACTAACCCATGTCCCCAGGTTGCCACATCTGCATGCTTTTTGAACACTTCCAGGGTTGTTGATCCCACCATTTCCTTGGGCAGCTAGTTCTAATGCTTGAACATATTTTCAGTGAAGAAATTTTTCTCAGTGTCCAATCTAAACTTCTCCTGGTGTGACATGAGGCCTATCGTTTGTTTCCTTATTCACTCCTTATAAGACTTGCTTCAGACCCTTCACCAACTCTCTTTCCTTTCTTCAGTGCTCCAGCATCTCCATGTTTTTCTTGTAGAGAGGGGCTGATATGATATGATATGATATGATATGATATGATATGATATGATACAGGGAAGAAAGCTAAATCCCTCTCTTATGTCCAGAGCCAAGCTATACATTGATGATTGTTTTCCCAGCACTTCATAAATTCCTTACTTTTGGAAAGTTCCAAGGCTGGAGAGAGTCATGCTTTGAGCCTCATTACTCCCAGATCTGGGCCCTTCCCTCAGGGTTACCAATTGTCCCTTTCCCTGACACCCTTCCCCCTGCAGAAGGCCTTCTACTGATCAGGGACGAGAGGCAGTCTAAGCACTCACAGATCCCCACTGCAGCACTGAGAAACCGAGGCTGCACCTCCTAGGCTGCCAGTGCCAGGGCTCCCATGCTAAATGGGAATGCTCTCCCTTTTGGGGTCCCCTTAACCATCCTCTGGCTCTGATGTTGGTAGCCAGCCAAGGTGGGAACACAAAGTAAATAAAAGCAAAAAAAGTCTCCCTCGAGGGTGGGCTTGCCTAGCCTGGAATGCTCTTCCCAGCTTTTCCCTTGTTCCCTGGGATGTTCTCTGGCGGGCAGACAGGCATCATGCCACCCAAAATGATGTGGGTCTGAAATGTCAGAACATAAGGTCTGAAATGTCAGAACCATCAATCACAGGAGACAACCTTGTCATGTGAGGATGAAAGTATTTGAGAAATTTGGATTTGACATTCCCTCAGTATCTGACAGGTAAGATTGTCATGATACTTATTTCTTTCTCTTGAAAGCACTTGAGCTCCAGCTGCAAACTGACAGATGACACATCCTCTGCTCCCCGGTACTTCAGGATGGGCTTCCTGTGCTGCTGTGAGCTTATGGACCTTTTGATGCAACCCCAGTCTCAGTGCTCTGGTGGGCTGTACTGCACTGGCTGGCCATATGAGAGAGATCTGGTCTTTGAACAAAATTAACTCTGGACATTTACTCCATTGACTGTTGACATGATGACTTATTTCTTCAACAGTCTGTATGCAAGTGAAATAAGCACTTGAAAAGAACAGAGTTAGATGCTGTTTTATCTGTGGAACACATAATCAAATACTGAAATCAGTATTACTTGGGGATACATTTAAATTGTAGTTCTCTATTGATGGATTTTCTTCCTGTCTCTCTAAGAAATGAATGTTACAGCTTATTTTTCAGCCTGGTCCTCATAGGAAATTAAGTTTTCTTGGTCTCTGTGTGCTTGTACATGTCTGTGTGTCTATTCCACTGTGTTAGCTTTTGAACTACAGGCAACTTTCAACCCACTTTAGAGAACAGTTTCATGAAAATAAGCACCCAGGTAAAAGCCATGTAAAAGACAGAGACTGCAGCAGTGTCTTCACAGAGCAGAGGTATTGTCAACCCAGCAAAATCCAGCTACATGGAACAGATGGCAACAGTGACTGAGCCTCGTTAGCTCTGTTGTTCACATGATTATTTGTTTTCTGTACTAAAGCTTACAGAAGAGGGATAAGCTCTTTCTTGTTATCTCCACAGTAGATCCCACTAAAGGGTATTTCCAGGGAGTCAATAAGTCAATCAGATGGCCTCTGTTGGAATAATGTTAAGGAGTGCTACTGTGAGTTATCTTCTGATACTTTGGTTCAGTCCTTGGGCAACATTTGGTCCTTCTGATATTGCCAGGTGGCATTTCTACCAAAATGCAGACCAATTTTTCCTTTGAGAGCTGCTATATAAAAATGACAGACCTCCACTGTGCATGGGATAGACATGAGCTCAGTTCAGGTAAAAACCATGCTGTTGTGAGCAGGTATCTGGAGGCAGATAATGTGATAGGTTTAGACTATGTCCAGGTTGCCAGGCAGGGACAGAGGAAGACAAGTCTGCTGCTTACTGCTTCTCAAATGTAAATCTCAGCCTTGCTGACTTCTGTCAACTGGGGCTAGAAAAAGTGGCTCCAATTTTGCAGCATTTTCTTCCCGTAGTTTCTCCTGTGGAATGGGGCTGCTCTGAGCAGAGTGAGAGTGTGGGGCAGATGCTCTGCTTTGCTGCAGCAGGTCCAACCTGCAGAATAAACCAGCTCACCTACCAAGTGTGCCAGGTGGGATTCATATATCCTCAGTCACTCTGCCCATTTCAGACAAAAGAATTTACTGGGGATACCCTGGTAAACAACCTTCCATCACCTTTGCTGCTTAAGCATACCTGGCTCAAAACACCTTGCTGTCTGTTTCAAACCATCTTCTACATCCCTGCTGTTATTTTTACCTTTGTCTTACATTTGCAGAGGTTGTCATGGGCTTTAAATATGACTAAACTAAAGACTGCTCCATGTGGCATAGGTATAAATACCTCTGTAAAAAGGTTCCTCCACTGATAACAAAAGGATGCTCTTTCCTACTCAGGAAATAATTACCAGCATGCAGAAGCAGTCCCTGCTCATTCCTTTTGAGTACCCTTGGCTGGCAGCATGGTGGCTCCCATACCCACTTTTAGACAATTGTGGGGTCTCCTGCTGGAGGTCAAGCCTCTGCTCTTCCCAGCTGAGTGCCAGCTAGGTCACAGTGCTACCCACCAGTGGAAGGACTCCTGCATGCCTGAGTGGTGTCATACTGCCCTTAGGTGCTGGGAGAACAAGGGAAAACTCAGGGTAACACTGTGCCAGGACAGCTTGGCATTGACTGGCTTTTGCTGACTCCTTTGTCTCATATGTTTTTATTTTCTGTATCTCCCATTCCAGTGCCAGTCATCCTTCTATCTGTCTCTATTGTCCTTTTGCCAACCAACCTTGGCCGCATCCCACGAACCTCCTGTGTCATCCCTGTCCCTCTGGCTTCTCTGTCACTGGGAGGGGGCAGAAGGTCAGACCATTTCCTCCAAAATCCTCTCCTCTTACCACCTGACATCAGTGTTTCCATCATACTCTCTGCCTGACTCAGCTCCTGTCCCACAGGCAAAAACTCCGTGGCTGCCTGTGTTCACTGCTCCTGGGTCCCTTCACGCCTGCATCTCCTGCTGGCAGAGAATCGCAGTCCGTGCCTTGCGGTGTGAAAACGCAGGACACAGCCACCCACGCCATGGTGCAGGCACCCGAAGGGCTGTTGAGGCGAACATTTTAAACAGTGAATGTTTTGGAAAGCTTCTCTGCTATCACAGGGGCAGATGTTCCTCCGCATGTTTCATCTGTGCTCTGGGCTGCACGGTAGGGAGACTGCTCCTCCTGCCTCAGGGTGCCTTCAGCTCACCAGGCATCTGCCTGCCTGCCTGCCTGGGCACTGTCAGAGAAGACAACAGGCTTTAGAAGAGGATTTTCCTTAGCATAAAGGAAACTCCCTTTCAGACTGTGCTTCTTGTTCTGTCCGTACTCATTCACTTACACTTTTCCACCATACCATGGAAAGTTACTTGTGGCATTTCAAAGAATTAGCTAGATCATTGCTATAGATTTCTGAGAAGCTGATTATAACATAATATGTCTCAAAAGGTCTTTACTGTCCTTTTGCTATTTTTTGTCCTTTTACAATAGTGATCTTTTATTTTATCTCTACCTGTAACTTTTTCTATGGCCTTATACAAATATGATTTACAAAGAAATGCCCTGATACCACTTGTTCCTATGTACATTATCTCCACTTATTAGCCTTTGTTACCTCAAATGCTTCATATTTCAAAGAGATTTGTTAGCTTTCTCCTCGCAGATACAAATCTGGTTGGAATTTTACTTCTATTTAAGGCTTATTTCCTTTTCATTTTTTGTGCAATCCTGACATTCTCCCCAGTGGAAAAATGCTTTTGGCAGCTGCAGAGCTGGCATACTGGCCTTTCATGGCACACAGGCCATTTTCCAATATCTCACTGAAGTTATATGTTTTATTCTTCTCTGTTGGGTTTGCATGGCCAAGCTTTGGAAGCAGGGGGGCTACAGGGATATCTTCTGTGAGAAGCTGTCAGAAGCTTCCCCATGTCTGATAAAAACAATCCCTGGCTGCTCCAAGACATATGTGTTGCTTGCCAAGCCAATTAGAAATGATGGTAACACCTCAGTGATAACAGATTTAAGAAGGAAAAAACAAATTTATTGCACAGTTTTAATTGTGGCCAGAGAACAGCGGAGGGAGAACATGTGAGAGGAACAGCTCTGCAGACACCAAGGTCAGTGCAGAAGGAGGGGCAGGAGGTGCTCCGGATGCTGGAGCTGAGATTGCCCCGCAGCCCGTGGTGCAGCCCATGGTGAAGCAGCTGTGCCCCTGCAGCCCATGAAGTACCACGGGGATGCAGAAATGCACCTGCAGCCCGTGGAGGGCATGGGGATGGAGAGATCCACCAGGCTGGAGTGAGTGGATGCCTGAGAGGAGGCTGTGAACCTGTTGGAGGCCCGTGCTGGAACTGGCTCCTGGCAGGGACCTGCAGACCCATGGGCAGAGAGGCCAACTCTGGAACACGTTTCATTGTACGATTTGTCATCCCATGGAGGACCCACACGGGAGCAGCCTGTCCTTGAAGGACTGCACCCCATGGAAGCGTGACCGACGCTGCAGCAGTTTGCAGAGAACTGGTGCTCATGAGATGGACTCACACTGGAGAAGTTCATGGAGAACTGTCTCCCATGGGAGGGACCCCACGCTGGGGCAGGGGAAAAACTCCTCTCCCTGAGCAGTGGGAGAAACAACCTGTGATGAACTGACCATAATACCCATTCCCTGTTCCCTTGGGAGGGGAAGAGGTAGAGCTGGGAAGGAGGGAGGGGTGAGGAGAAGGTATTTTTAAACTCTCATTTTACTTCTCATTATCCTGCTCTGACTGTGTTAGTAATAAATTCAATTAATATCTCTAATTAGGTCTGTTTTGCCCATGATGGTATTTGGTGAGTGGTTGCTCCCTGACCTTGTCTGAACTCATGAACCTTTGTTATATTTTCTCTCCCCTGTCCATCTGCAGAGGGGATTGAGAAAGAGGCTGTGGTGGGTGCCTGGCATCCAGCCAGTGTCAATCCTTTACAGCTCCTTATGGAAACATAAAACAAATTGTGTATCTCATTAGTCACTTAGAAGCAAATCCAAGTGTTTACTGCATGTTGACTAAACATTGCATCCTGGCTATTTGTTTCTTGGGCAAAAAATACTCCTTTCTGCAATGACAGAAAACAAGTGAGCTCTTAGCATCTACTTTGCATTGCCTTGTCCTACATGTAAAACAGAGTGGAACCTCACAGATGTGCAGCCATTCCCACATGTTCTGCCAGCCACCAGGTTCAGGGATTGGAGGCCTCCACTGCTGCAATCTGATGTGAGGCATCTATCAGAGCAGTCATAGCATCATATTTCTCCCGCCTTTGGCACCCCACACAGTTTCCCTCTTTCCCAGTAGCTAGCTTGTCTAAAGCTGGCCAAGGATACCCTACACAAGCTGCAGAGGAATCAGTGAGCAACGTGATCGGTGAGAACTTCTTCTGACACATTTCAAATGACTGCACAACGTATGCAATTTTGTGCAATACTTCAAGCGACACTTCGGTGTGATGAGAACTCTAAAATCTTGCTTCAAGCTCAAGTTTTAAGAGGCTAAAAATACTGACAGAAGGAGAGTAGGAGAGTACTGAGGATGGAGAAGAAAAGGGTTTCATTTTTCTACATTTTATCTTTGGCATCTCTTGGGGCTTTGAGCCTTTTGATTTAAGATGAGCCCTTGGCTACCAGTAATAACCACATTATAGCATGTCATTAGGAGCCAAGCTTCCTTTTATACTGCACAAGTTTCTTTACCTCAGAGTATCTCTTTTAAAAATCTCTTGCTTGACTTTTTTTGAGATGGCATTTGATTTTTTTCCCCTCAGCTTTGAGCATTCCCCTCATACTCATTGATGACTTATAACCACTCTGTGATTGATATGACACATTCAGGTATTTCTTGAACCTTTTTCCAGTGATGACTTCCTAACAGAAGTTCTAGTCAGACTTCCAAAACCTGCAAACTTGTATTTGGCAGAGCTATAATTCAACCAATGCCAGTAACTCCAGCTTTCAAAGTCATCCCCTTCATCCTGTATGATCTTCCAAACCTTCTTTGAACTAATGATGACTCCAAACACCCATCTTTAGTAAACTTCAATGAAAAATATCCCATGCATGTGCCAGGTCTGTTGTGAAAATGTAAGGTAAGAGAAACTTCAAGTTTTCATCCCTGTCTTTGAAGCCTTCCCTGGGAAACTCCCAGCATGACAATATTTACTTTTTCAGTACTAGACAGAATTTCTTCTCTGAAATAATAATGATGGCAACACCAAAGTAAACAAAGAAAAAAAAGAAACAGAAACACATCAGATCAATCATTTTATAGTTCTTCCTTTTATATTTTCTTCTCCAGCTTAAACAATAAATTATGATATGGGGCAGTTTGTCACCCACTCCATAAAAATCCAGATGGATAAGATCCATCATAGAGTTTAGAAATATTTTTAGGTTTTGAAAATCAGCTTCTTACTGAAGAGCGATATTAGGTGGCATGAGCCACATTTGATACCTCATAGTACATTTTATCCTCTTTTCCTTTTGCTTCACTGGCTTTGTTTCAAAAGTTCAAGATTTGCCCTGAAGCTGTGCATACTACCGAAGCTGCAATATTTGCCACTGTTGCCCAAGCAATTAATCTGTTTTCCTCTGTTTCTATCCCTCTCTATCTCTTGAATTAGTTTATTTTTTGCTATGCTTTATCATACCATTTCTCATTTCATAGATTTAGTGAAAAATAGTTAATCTTCTGTCCTTGTTTCCCTCTTCTGTTATGCATTTTAGGGAGGAAATATTCAGGCCTGCCATATTTGTATTTATGAGTTTTTGCTCCAAATTTGTTGTGGTAATTTTCATAACCTCATTCCCATTAGCTGTGTGTTCATTTAGAGTCCTTAATTTTTCTCTCTCTCTCAAAAAAAAATCCTTTTGAAGTCAGAATTCTTAACTGCAACATTTAGCTGTGTTTATCTTTCAATTTACTTTAATTTCAATGATCTCGGTTCCCAGAATTCCAGAGTATTTTCCACAGCCACCAGTAATTAAAATCAGCTAAAACAACATTGCCTGTGCCTGATGGCAGGACAACCACAGCAGCTTTTTGCTGGCAGTGATAGGCAAGCATGGAGCAGATCTGTAAATCTGCTTGCAGATGTTCATGTGAAGTGAAGGGTGAGATTACCCAGAGAGAGTGTTAAGGAGAAGAGCAAGCCAAAGACAGACCCTCATGAATAAAAAAAGACTCAAAGACTTGCATAGAAGCCCCTAGTGAGATCACAGTATACTATTGTTCTGGAAATAAATGACACCAAAAGCTCTGTAGTAAATATGTGAGAGTAAATTGAGCAATCCTAGATGACTGATGATTCCCACTGGTAGATCTGAAAGGTCTGGATAACAAACAAAGGCAACACATGTTCTCCAGTTGAAAGAGAAGATAAAATTATGGAGCTACTTTAACATGTGGATGTGCTTGTACAGCACACGTTGTGTATGTCAGTGTTCCCAGAATAAATCCCAAGCTAAATGCTCGTTAGTGCTGTGTTACACATCCAGAACAATCTCAGAACTGAGGGGTATGAACTATTGCTTGTCGTATGCTATTGCTTAACTATAGCTTAAAAAAAGATCATGTGCCTTGACTGTTTCATTGCACAGGTCTACATTCAAACACAGCAGGTGTGGGGATCTGGGCATCCCCTCAATTTTGCCACTGCAAATTAATTGTGCCTGAGAACTGAATGCATTAGGATTGAGAACGGCCATGTGTGATACCTGGTGATGAGGTCACAGAGTCATATAATCACAGAATTGTTAGTGTTGGAAGGGACCTTGGAGATAATTTTGATACAGGAGACTTAGGCTTTAAGGGTTAATTGCTGATTGCGGGTATTGCTAAAATTTTGCACCTGCTTGCTAAACAATATATATTGCCTGTTCAATACTCCTTGTGCTTGCCAAGCAGAGGGGAGGGAGGTAAGGGAGGATGCAGGACCACTGATAAAGGGAAGAGGACTGTGACTAAGATCCTGTTCTCGAATCCTAGAAGCGGCTTGGGCCAGCTCTAGGGTTTGAACTTAGGCCAGGAACTCAGAGAGTACATGCAAGAAAGCAAGGTAAAAAGTTCAACCCACGGAAGAGGCTTTTACTTCATCCTGCGACCTCTGCCCACGACCACCAGGAGGCACTGAGTAGACACAAGCATCTGGAAATGACTTTTGATAGAAGCGAAGATAGGCAATGAATATGTATGGCTGTATTGTGTAATCTAATGCATATGTAGCGTGTAACCAGATACATTTCAAGCCCAGTGCCATTGAGGGTGTGCATGCCTTTGGAGAAACGATCCCCCATGCACCTTGGCCAATTAAACATACCTACTTTACAACTTTAATTAGTTGTAGAGTCTGAATTCCATGCATCAATTTAGTGCAACCCTCTGCCAAGGAGGTGAGGAGCAGGTGACACAGGAATGTGTCCAGGTGGGCTTTCAATGTCTCCAGAGAGACTCCATGCCCTCCCTGGGTAGCAGTTCCAGTGCTCTGCGACCCTCAGTTTAAAGAAGTTCTTCCTCATGTTGAGATTGAACTTCTTATGTTTTACTTTATGGCCACTGTTCCTTTTCCTGTCGCTGAGCACCACTGAGGAGTCTGGCCCCTGCTCATGGCCAAGGTATGAGCATTCTGGTATGTTCTTCATATCTCAAGCAAGAGCACCATGGGTTTTCAGAAATTGTGATTAGGAACACAAGCATGTCATCAAGTGATAAAAAAGAGACCTTTACCACTCTGCCAGAAAGTCTTCTGCCACTTTACCTTGCTGAGAGATAGCCAGCTCAGATTGGAAGAACTCAAAGAGATGTTCTCGCTTCACAGTAAGTTAGCTTCTGTGTTAAGAAGCCTAAAATGGCACATTTCCCCCCCTCTTTAATTTACATATTTAAAAAGTGGCCAGTGAGAATCTAAGTCCTGGATTTCTAGTTAATAATTTAGAGATACATTCGTTCAGACAGTAAGTTCCTTCACTTTCTTTTACTGAAGTAAAATTCCTTTACTTTCTTTTTCTTTGCCTTGATGCTACTCCACTTAGGTGAGAATAGGAGGAAAGACAGGGAAAGGGACCTGAGTGCAGTTTGACGTGCTGGGACACCGTGTCCTTCCCTCTGTACATATAGGACAGTACAACTCTCGTGAGTGCTAAGAGTTAAACTCTGTTTTCTGAAGGAAGTACATATACATTCACTCAGGAATACAACTCACATTCTTTTACCGATGGTTCACTTGGGGATACACAAAACTGTATTGGGAAAAGCAGTATTTAATATACTTTTTTTTTAATGCTCAGCAGCACATTGCACTGGTAAGAAAGAAGGAAAAATCATCAGAAGCTCATCCAGGTATCAAGTAAGTGTCTGGGACATCTGTGTCATACCTACAGGGCATCCCAACTGTATTCTTTTAATATCAGTCACTTCATATTGTTACTGATTCATATTGTTAAATATGAAGATAATAGTCTTTGTTGCAATCTTTGCTGCTTTTGTCATTTCCCAACTCAATACACTTTTAAATCCTTACATTTTATATCTCTCAATCTTTTATTAAGAAAAAAACGCTTAATTTTAGATCTGCTAGCATTTATTTCATATTTGTTCACCTTTCATGTCTAACAGACATGAGGAGAAAA
This sequence comes from Dryoscopus gambensis, assembly GCA_013389985.1. NCBI lineage: Eukaryota > Metazoa > Chordata > Aves > Passeriformes > Malaconotidae > Dryoscopus > Dryoscopus gambensis. The sequence continues at coordinate 34,747 of WEIT01018802.1, forward strand.
AAGTGGAGTTAAAAGAAAAGTTGGCACACTATTTTGAGCTTCCCACAAGAAGATACCAGATCCTTTGGGTGGGGAGCTCAAACAAGAACAAAAAGTAACAACTTCCTTTTACTAGATCTTGACAGTTTTAACTTATGCCTGTGCTTGCTGCTTTTGTTTCACGCTGTCCCTATTTCTGATGTTTCCATTGTTGATACCTGTGCACAGCAAAGACGGAGGAGCCAAAAGAAAAACTGCTCCCTGAGGAATGGATTGCCTTCCTCCAATGAGTGATAATTAGAAATGTAAACAATATTCTTTATAGTTTTAAATAGAACTTAGCAGTGGAAAGGAGGTTAATTCTTCTGTGAAATCTTTGAAAATTCTTTTCCTGTGTAAACAACCTCCAGAAGTTATTCTTGTTTGGGTTTTTTTAAAAATATATTTTCCTTGCTTCATTATACATGATTAGATTATGGTCTAATCATAATCTAAATACACATCTGATTTTCAACACAGCATTTGTTTGTCAAAAATTGGAGCTCAGATCTTTGCGTAGGGAAGTGATACATGGTTAAAAATTTTGTTAATCTGAAAACAAAGACTATAAACAACAAAGTACTAGATCAGAACAGGTCCTCCCATTTGCCTGTCACCCATTCTGCTCATCTGTTGCGGTGGCTAAGCCCACATTACACTCCCCATGTTGCTATGAAATGGTTTCTCCACACATCACTGTGCCAGAAAGTTCTCCCTTCGTCAGTACCCCACTGGTCCCTGGTGCTCTCCCCGCTCCCCTCCCTTCTCCCATTTGCCCCTGTTATGTCACTCAACCGTGCCTCTACCCCCTGGCCCTCAGACTATTGGCTTCTGATGCTCTGCCGGCCCCTGGGACCCTCTGGGATAAAACCACACATGCGTTTTTGTTCTGTGTTCTTTGCCTCTGTCCCCATTCAAGTGCGTCGGTTCTCGGTTTCCAATAAACACCTCAGAATTGGACGCAAAGAATCCCTCTCGCCTCTTCGTCTCCCATTCGTGCATAGACTGCGTGTGTGAGTGACTGCTTGTGCCCACCTGCGGGGGTGACATCGTGTGGAGAGCGCCGCCAAAGCATCCCCACGAGGGACTCTGTGGAAAAAATGTGGCATCGGTCCATAGATACCACCACCGCAATAGTCATCCATTTAGTAAGCACATTTTTATCTCTTCTACGGAACAAAATCATGCTGTCATTATCTTTTCCTTACCAGTGTCATCGTGCTGTTATTTACAGTTCTCCAAGGTGAGAAGCCTAAAGACAGTGCTTTTGCTCCCCAGCACAGTCCATATGCAGCAGGTACCTTTCAAGAGATTTTCAATCTGAAATCTTTTAGTAAGACTTTCCAGGAAATCAGTTGCTACAAGAAAGTAGTTCTTTATGCAACTTACGACATGCTGTTTTCTTGTATTGTGCAACAACCACAAATTTTTTTGCCCATAATTCTTATACCTTGTATAACTTTGAAAATTTAAATTGCTAAAGAGCTAATTGCTGTTTCTTCCCTCAGCTTTTTCCTTCTTCATGAACCTACAGAATCATCAAGTCACAGAATGGTTTGGGCTAGAAGGGATTTGAAAATACTGTGAGGCTGCTATAAGGTCCTCCTGGAGTCTTCCCTTCTCCCATCTGAACAACCCCATCTCTCTCAGCCTGTCCTCATAGGAGAGGTGCTCCAGCCCTCTCATGGCCCTCCTCTGGACCTGCTCCAACAGGTCCATGTCTGCCTTGCACTGGGGAGTCCAGAGCTGGATGCAGCACTTCGGGGGGGAGGGTCTCACCAGAGCAGAGGGGTGAATCCCCTCCCATGACCTGCTGGGTGTCCTGCTTTTGATGCAACCGAGGATTAGAGTTGGCTTTCTGGGCTGCAAGTGCACATTGCAGGTCATGTCCAGTTTTTCATCCACCAGTATCCCCAAGCCCTCCTTCAAGGATTCATCCTCCAGGGTCTCCTGGTACTGGTGATTGCCCTGACCCAGGTGAAGAACTTTGCATTTGACCTTGTTGAACTTTGTGAGACTGGCATGGACAAGCTAACAGAGTGAAGAGTTACGGTATCTCTCATGGTGATAGGAGTAAGATCATGGGCTGCACAGCCAGAGCCTTCCCAAAAGCCCAGCATGAAGGACACTTCTCTGAGGCTTGATCATTTATTGAAGTTCATACTCAAAAATAAGATCTTGAAATAGAAAATACTGTAGATAATTTTGATCTATGAAGTATAAGCTCCAGGTGAAACACCTTGAAGGTAAAAGAAGGTTTAAGGAGCATTTCACATTTGGGCTAGGCTGACAATGGATGTGTGGAAAATTTCTGCTAGCTATTGTGACTTGGCTATCACAAAACAACAGATGATCATGCGCCTGAGGCATTAGGCATTACAGCTGTACCTCAAACCTGGCAGTTCCTGTGTCTGGAGGCTGGTCTTCAGGATAGGACTGACTTCAAGGTGCAAAGTGGGATGAGGTTCAATTGCTCCCAGCTTCTTCAGCTCAGAAAAATTTTCCTAGCTGTAGGGAATTGTTAGGACTTGGTACCTCAGGAGAAATATGGTGTTTAATTTGCTGAAGCCCCTTCTTTCAGGAGAGTAAAAAAAAAAACTGTGAAAATTACTCACTGGAGAACAGAGAAAGGTTTATATCCAGATGGCAGAACCTAGAGAAGAATGTGTGTTGAAGCCAGCCCAGGCACAGTGATGTGACTCATCTGGCTGCCCAATCTGTTCTCCACTGTGGATTCCCATGATTGATCCTCCACTGCAGAACTTCCTTTTATTCTTCTTGGATACGATCAGTTATGCTTTCACATGATGATACTTTAAAAGACAAATCCCGACATAATTTTGTAATCTTTATTTTCTTTCTGCCATTTCTCTTTGTAATGTTTTTTTCTCTTTTTTTTCCACTGCCAGAATTCCATTGAATTAATAATACAGTAGTTATCTGAAATGATGCTACCTATTAGATGCATATGTTTTATTTTTCTTCATCTAGTTGCCTTCCTCTGGTCTTGATTTTAGTTTCAGATTCAAATTTGTCTTCACTGCATTGACTCAGAGACAAAAAATGAGAACCATTCAAACTTTGTCAGGGGTGAGGGAAGAATGGGAGAGGGAAAACTTTTGGTACATTTGATTTTTCAACATTTATCCTCAAGCTAATAAGAAAATTTGGTGGAGATGAAGTGCCATGGCTGAATGGGTTTATTTTAGCTCTGAAAATTCAGTTGGAATCAATTTTTCTTACAAAAGGAGAGTTTCAGGAAAAGTGATAAATGCAATAAGGATTGCTTAGCTGGGAATCAACAAGGGAAGAGGAGGATATGGGTATTTTAGCTAACAAAATAACTAAACCTCCATGTTATGTTAAATAGGATATTGTCAAATAGTATGTAGGAATATGAGCTACAAGATGAAACCTGCCATGGAGCTCATTCTCTGATGTTAAAAATTATAGACTCAAACTGAGACATAGGTACAAAGGGGATATCTGAAGGATCATGGTTGCACCTTTTCAGAAGAAAAGTGAAAGACCTTTGCTCCTGTTCAGTGTAGCACTACCAAGGCTGATTGCTAAACCTTAGCAATCTTGCCAAAAGGCTAAGATTGCTAAACCTTAAACTTTTGTAAGAGCAAATATCAGGGCAACAAGAGTAGCCTTTAGGGTAAATAAGTAAAATGCTCAATTTGATATAGTTGTACATTTTGGATGTAAGTGAGGAGACATTTTCAGTGTCAGGGTAGCCAAACAGGGATGGCCGTCCAGAAGGAGGTGTTTGAGGAAAAAATATTTAAACAATTTAAAGTAAGAGTTCAAAGAGTTCATAAAAATTGATGTGCATGAAGGAAAATGATGTCTGCAGTACTGTGAACGGCTCCTGTGCTGCTCCCATGTCAGGATGCCTCAGCCAGAGGAAGGAATTTGGGGGAGAGCAGAGAGGACACATGCATGGCAGGATACCATGGCCAGAGGAAACAACTGAAGATGTCCTAACCCAGACCTGGGCTTTTAACTGTTGAGATGCTGCCTAAATGGATGTGTCCTCTTGTGTCTGTGTTGTGGCTGTAGCAACCCAACTAAATTGGCTAAAAATTGTGGGAAGTTTTGGAGGGACCTGTCCTATGCTTCTTGTCATATTCAATATTCATTAAACAAAATTGGTTAGCTCTACTCAGATCTTCCAAAAACTCTGACTAACCATGGTAACATTTAATCAAGAAAAAGCTCTCCTTAACACTATACATGATAGAAATGATAAAGTGATAACTTCATTTCAATCATCATTGATTTAACTTGAGATAAGCAGTATTCCAAATTGTTTATTTACCAAGCATGGAATCTCAGTTCTTCCATTTATCAAGCATGGTGAAATTTAAATGAAAAATTTTAGTAAGAAGTGTGGATTTATTGTGCAAGCAATTCTCTGCTCTGACAAGACTGTATTTATTTACAAGATTTTGTAGAAGAGGGGTTAAAAGCCAATAATTTTTCTGGGTTAAGAACCTGTATTGCTGGGAAAAAACCTCAACCCCTGCCAAAAGCCCTTGGCCAGGGGCTGATATGGCATTACCATGTCTAAAAGAGCTATATCTTGCAGATGTCTAACTGCCAGAGCCTGTCTCCTTTCCAGTGTATTAGTTTGTCCTTTAACAATCAAGTGTCCTATATGTGTGATCAAACTCACCCTTACTGCTCTGAGCAGAGCAAGGAACTAGAGGGAACATCCTGCTGCTGCCAGACTGCACCTGTGTTGTTCTGTTTAGTATCTTGTCAATGATCTAGATGAAGGGATCGAATGCACACTCAGTAAATCCACAGACAACACCTAGTTGGGTGGGAGTGTTCTGCTGGAGAGTAGGAAGGATCCACAGAGGGATCTGGACAGGCTGGATTGATGGGCCTTAGCCAACTCTATGAGGTTCAAGAAGGTTCAATAAGGTGAAGCACCGAGTTCTACGCTTGGTTCACAACAACCCCATGCAGCACTACAGGCTGGGGGAAGAGTGGCTGGAAAGCTGTCCTGGGGAAAACGACCTGGGGGTGCTGGTTGACAGCAGCTGAACATGAGGCAGCGTGTGTCCAAGTGGCCAAGAAGGCCAATGGCACCTGGCTTATGCCAGCAATAGTGTGGCCAGCAGGAGCAGGGCAGTGATTGTCCCCCTGTACTCGACACTGGTGAGGCCTCACCTCAAATCCTGTGTCCAGTTTTGAGCCCCTCAATTCAAGAAGGACATTGAGGTGCTGAAGCATGTCCAGAGAAGGACAATGGAGCTGGTGAAGGGTCTGGAGCATATGTCTTATGAGGAGCAGCTGAGGGAGCTGGGGGTGTTCAGCCTGGAAAAGAGGAGGCTCAGGGGAGATCTTATTGATCTCTACGACTCCCTGAAAGGTGGGGGTCGGCCTCTTCTCCCAGGCAGCCAGTGACAGGGCACGAGAGGACACAGATTCAGGCTGCTGCAGGGGAGGTTGAGGTTGGACATTAGGAAAAATTTCTTCACTGAAAGGGTGGTTAAGCATTGGAATGGGCTGCCCGGGGACGTGGTGGAGTCACCATCCCTGTGAGTGTTCAAGAAACGACTGGACGTGGCACTTACTGCTATGGTCTACTTGACATGTTGATCGGTCAAAGGTTGGACACAATGACCTTGGGGGTCTTTTTCAACCCTAATTATTGTATGATTCTATATGGTAGGGCAGATCTGCAAATACAGTGAAGATGCCCAAAGGATTTTCCCTGACACACACGAACCAGCTGAGCATGCTGGTGCTGGATCTCCTTGGCTCTGCTTCTGTGATGGAGGCAAGTAGGGTTAGGTGGTAACATGGAAGGAGTTGAAAAACTTCTACAGCTGTTAAATCAATTTTTCTTGCTAGCTTTTTTGAGCTTGAAAACTGATGTCCTTTTCTTATGTTTGCCTCAGCACCCTCCTTTTCCCTGTTTGGCCGCAGAGTACTGTAAGCTTTTTGGCATAGGGATTAATTTGTATTGTCAAAAGTATCAGGACATCTCAGGGAAGAGGAAGAACAACTGAGGTAGCTGAAAACAGAAAATTAGAAAGAACTTCTAGTTCCATGGAAGACACGAGGTCAAAAAGTAGCCTAAATTGCAGTATGCTCTTTTATTCTTCAGGTTACACATTATATCACCCACAGTGTTTTGAAGTTGGTTCTGAAACAAATGACCGGGCTTGCACATATTGTTAGCCTAAAATCCAATTTCTCAGTTAGTTGCTTCCTATTCTAAATGGAAAGTAATTGGTCTTAGAGCTTATCTGAAACCTTGTCTCATGCAAAAGAGCAAATTAGAGAACCATGTGTTGGTGTGTGGGTGTAGTAGAGGAGGAAGGGATGAGAATGGATTTCTGTTTACTTCATATCCCCAAATGCTCTCTTAATTGCTTTCCTTTCTTCTTCCTTCTTCTCCCATGATGACAGCAGAATCAGCTTATGTCTATGGCTATAAATTACCCCTGTGTAAAATGAACACATGGTTATAGAGTCTGATAGTTTTAATATCAGAAATTCAAGGAAGTCTTTAAAAATGTCTTCTAAAATATAGAAGAAATGAGTGAAAGGTTTCCTGCTTTTGGTAGAAGAAAGATTACTGAGCTTTTCACCAGTCACATATAGAACGAACAGATCTCCTGCATAGTGTGTTGCAGGGGCAAGGAAGGAAGTGTTTTACACACACTCCTGAATCCCGTTCCCTGACTGAGGTGCTACTACACTGTTGGGCTAATGCCTCTCATTAAATTAACTGAGAAACAAACAAAAAAGAGATTATTTCATCCCTGAATTGTATTAAAGTGAGAGGTCAGCTATAAATACATCATTTGACATGGCCAAGTGTGTGCTGTGGTAATGTGATGCTGCCACAGCATTCGTAAGCTGCTGATGAGATAGCTCAATTATTGTCATTTACAGATGTGAAATTAGAGGAAAATATTTTTTAACAAAACCACTATTAATTCCAGAGGTGTCTGAGCTTTTGAGTCTTCTCTGGACAGCCTCCTGAACCACTCACAGCAGGTGTGGACCTATGATTCTCATTTGTGTGCTGGCAGTGAGTATGGCTGGGTGTTTGCTGTGTCTGCAGGCAGGTTTTCCCCTCCCTTCTTGATGTATTACAAGAAAAATGCACCAACCTTGAAACCCTTTATCCAGGGCTGTGCATGACATCTGTCACAGGGCAGCTTTCCTACCCGTTGATAAGAGCAAATCCACGAGCGAGGGTGTGATGCACTGGAGGAGGGCAGTACACCACGCTGCATTTCCTGCCTAGGGAGCACACTATCCTGAAAATCCCCTGGCATCCCCCCTGCTCGCTAACAAGGGGCACTACTGCAGCAGTTTGTCACTAAAGGAAGAGAAACAAAGATAAACTATGAGCTGAGGGAAGAAAAAGAGGAAAGGACTCAGTGTTTACAACAGGTGTGAAAGAGAGCCCTACTATCTTGCAGCCTGGTTTCAGGCATACGCAGCCAGCAGGCAGGCAAACACACTAGTAAGTGCCCAGAAGCAGGGAAAGAAATGCAGTTTACACAGATTGAAATTGGTGAAAAGAAATTTATTAGAAGTTCATGGGTGGAAAATCTATAGCTTCTGCAAGTTTTAGAGCAACCTGCTATTGCACATGTGAAATACAATTTTTATTTGACAGGCACTAAGTCGACAACTTTCAATTGCCATGTATAATGGAGGAACTTCTCTTTGCAGGATAGTTATTTTTGCTAAACCTCATCCCGCTAGTTTCTTTTAAAAACCCCAGAGCTTCTGTTTACTTATTAATGCTTGCAGAATACAAGCCCCCTAGTATTGCACAAGATTCATTTTCTTTTCTTTCACCGTATGTCTCTCTCCCTTGAAGTCAATATTTCTCCCAAAAGTAATTTGTTCTACTGCAAATTTAGAGTGTGCTCAATAGTTATTGAAGTAGAGGATTAACAGATCTGTCTGGGGGCAGATAATCAGCAAATCTCACCCCCCAGCTCTTCTAATACAGCGCAACCCTTGAAATGTTATTTCATTCTTCAATCTCTCTTTCTAGAAGTATTTAGCAGTTCTCATGGTCATTCTGTCCATTATATGACTATGAAGACCATACTTAAACAGAAGAACCAGTTGTGCCCAGGAGGAATTTCCTGAACTAACTGACTTACTGAGGAGTCTTTGGCACTTGTGCAAAATTACTTTGATAGAAAAATACACATTATCAATGATGACCACTCTTTTTACCATCTACACAGAACCTGTACAAATTCAAACAGCCCCTCCTGTGTTTGCTACAAGTTCATGGCCAACATCATGCCAGATGATCTCTTAGTTCTGCACTTTGAGGATAAAAATATAACTGTAACAGGGTTTCCTTTTAAAAAAAGTACTATTATTTTCTGGCACTCCTTCAATCACAAAAAGACTGCCCTGTTATACATTCCATCCTGCTGATAAACAGTCTCTCCTTATGTAAGAGATGTTAGCATGATGGATGAGTGCCAGTTGGCATAACTTCCTATCATAGTGATGGGCACCTTCTTCCCCAGTCAACACCAGCTGAGTGTGCTGATTTACGTGCCCTTTGCACTGCAGATGAAACTGCCTGACAGGTTTTTACGGGGGAAGGAAGAGAAAATGAAAGATGGTCCAAGCCGCACCCTTCGATGTCACATTGGGTGAGTTTTCTGGTGTGTGCACCACTTCCAACCACAGTCAGAGCTTCCCAAAGTAATTCAGCTGCTATTCAGGCTGTTGTTTAGAAGACCTCTCAGCTAATCAGGCATGAAGTACTTTCGAAGACAACATCACGTGCAAAAATCCTTCATTTTTTTTCTCAATTCACCTATGTATTGTTCCAACTTTAATTTAATCTATCTGTTGAGGAATTAAAGCAGCATGAGGGCAAAATTAATAAATACTCTCTCTTTTGGTTAGAAAAACAGGACTTTGTTTCAAGTGCTGTACTCCACATGTTAATACGGTGCATGCTGAATAATGGAGCTGTTTCAACAGACACAGCTTGGTAAAAGTGCTGTGGGCAATATAATTGCACAGGCTTATTAATGACATGCTATAGAGGGGGCTCAGGGAATGATTTCTGAATATATGCTGTGGGATTGTGCTGTGGCATGCTCAGTCCTACCAATACTGGCCCATATGGTCAGCAAAAGTGAGAGTCTGGACCCAGCTAATATCACTGGATGGGTCCAGACACTTCCACTCCTTGCCTTGGAAAAGGGCCAGGGTCCAGAGTACATCTTACACATGGTGAGGAGAAAGGAATGGGATCATTTGTCCATGTGTCTGGACTATCTGAAAAATCTGAATTAATATTTGGGCTTAGAGTCACCTTGCTGCTAGAGACAGACAAAACTGGAATGACGTAGGAGTGAGTAATCTCAGGGTCTCTCTGTGGTTAGTGGGAAGAGACAGGCACTTACAGACTGGATTCATTCTTCTTTGGACAGAGATGAATCACGCCATAGTGATAACTCTTTCTCTTCATTGACCGTAGAGGGAGGCCAGGGCAACAACTTCAGTGCACATATCTATAATGTAAAAGCCTTCCTTTCCTAAGATGAAAGTTTCAACTAGTGTCAGTCCCCAGTACTTTAAGAAGAGAAAAAAACCTTAAAAGAGAAATGTGCCCTGTGATTTTTGAGGTGAATTTACCTCTTTGCATATCTGTGATAATCTTGCTAAGTTACATTTGATGAGATGAAGACGGAGATACCACCAAAAAGAGATACCCTGGGGTCATACTTGATGAGGGGAGAGTAGGGAAAGACAAGAAACAGAAGTCGACTGACCTTCTCATTATTTAAAATGAAACAAAACAAAACAGGGAGTGGGAAATAAGAAAGAAAAGACTTGTGATTAATCATGAATTGGGTAGGTTTGATTTCTGCAGAGACTCATCAGGAGTCTGCTATTTGGAGCTGAATCACTCTCTAAAGTCAGGCAATCATTTTCACTGAGTTGATATTGAGCACAATTCGTGGTCTAACATGCAAAGTAAAAAAATCCTTCAGCGTTGTTACTCTTCAGTGGGCTCAGAAGTCTTTTCAAAGATAAATGGGCAGCTGCTGCTTAACTATTCTTGCTCTCCACTTGAGCAAGGATTAGGCTGTTTTTTTGCACCTGCATCACAATTTGTGCTACTCAAACTACAAAAGTGTTACCACTCTAACTCACACTCCTTAAGGAAGCCTTTAGCAGCTGTGTTTTCTTTCTTGCTGGAGCTTTGTTTAGTGCAATCAAAGTATATCCATCACCTGATGGAATTTTTGATAAAATGTCACCTCATCCTTTGCTGTTCATCAAGCATGCAGCACATTGCAAAAAAAGCTGTATTGTGCTCCATCTAAACCCACTTCAGTTGCTGCCTAAAAGGTTTTTACAGACATACAGCATTAGGAAAAGATGCTTTGATCTCCCATTGCTTGGATACCAGTGTTATTTCTGCACTATTACCTGAGTGAGTGAAAACCCTGGGAATAAAACAGAGGGTACCCATGCACTTCATCTGCGACCAGAAAGAAATGCAAATGGCAATTACAATTTCCTTTTCTGTGGAAAGAATCATGCTGATGTGTCTTAGCTACCCAGGGAAGGCTTTCAGGAGAGGAATATCAGAGCTCTGTGCCCTGGCCAGGCACCTGGGTGAAAGGCCCCCGAGTGCTGACTCCAGGGTGCTGGGACAAACATTGTCAAACACAGACACTGGTCAAGTGTGCGGCAGTCCATTGCATGTGGGCTCATGCAATGAGAGCCTAAAGTTCATTAAGATCATATTTTTGGGCTTTGATAGTTTTTGGAAGAGGGCAGTTGGACTTTTTGAAGACCAGTCTTCACTGTGCCATGATGTGGCAGACTTGTCTTCTGCTGAGAAAAAGCAGAATTATCAACATGGTCTTCATAGGAGAGACGGAAAACTGGAGAAAGGGGAAATTACTGGAAACAATGGAAAGGAAAAATCTCAGTTTGTGACACAGTTCAAGGCCAGAAAGTTTTATCAAGTATCCCCAAAAGAAAATGAAGGAAGGATAAATGAAGGAAGGTTATTGTCTAATATCCTTGTAAATTATTACTCAAATAATTGACAGAAATGCTTTTGGGCTTGTGTACGTTGTTGCGAAGTTTATACATGCTTCAGTCTGCATCTGCACAATCTCTCCTCTGTGGATGTTTCTTTGCCTAGAGTTTTTAACATGGCTATTTAATACACTCCTTGACATTTACAAAGCATTATGTGCCTGTGTGGAGAAGTAGTGATTAATACTAATAGACTTTTTCTCGTTACAAGAAGTCCACAGCCTTTAATCAGAACAGGTGGTAGAAGGTCTTTCCTTAAGAAACAAGCAATGTCTGACGAAACCAGACAGAAAAAGCAATATATTTAAGGATTTGCCTTTCCCTTCCCTTTGCTAGTGTAATTAACTACTTGTTTGTTCCAGCCCATATGTCTGCTGTTCTTGTTACTGCTTTTTCCCTAACAGCCCAATTCTTTCCCTCTTGACTCTTAGTGGGTTTTCTCATCTCTGTTTCTCCATTAACCATCTCAGCTATGGGAGTTTCAATTTGTTTAGCAAGACTGAGTGACTCCTTTGCATCATTCAAACAGTCCCACTCCCACCCCTACTTCCTTGGGATCCTGCGTGCCATGGTTTTGGAAACTCCTTCTCACTTCCTGACAACTGCATCTTTGAAATCTGTTATGGCAGCATATATTATATGATATATCAAGATAATATACACATATATCATCAATCCCACTTTAGACATCTTGTATCTTCAAGGTTGACTCTAATCCACACCATTACCCATGCCTGGCACAAGCATCTTTTCTTCTGGCTGATTCTACGTAACAAATACCCTTCCCATCACCTGTTTCTCCCCATGACCCATATTTTCAAGTATCTGTTTTCACAGGTCTGTGATACATACTTCAGTTGCAGTTAACTTTTATTCTTGAACTGCAGCTTCTTTATTCCAGGGTCTATGGCTTATTTTCTGAAGTTTGGAAAACAACAATGCTTTTATCTTGGGTTTTACTACAAGAACACTGTAAAAGAAAATATTAGATGAAAAATATGGAGGATTGGAGACAATTAAACTACTCATTGTAAATTGCTCACAACTTCTGCCTTGTTTGGAAGGTGAGTTTTCCTTTCTAGTTATGCTTACATAGTGTTCTATCTATCTATCTATCTATCTATCTATCTATCTATCTATCTATCTATCTATCTATCTATCTATCCCCTTAATTTATGGATCCAACTGCTCACTACAGAGAGATCTGGTATATCTGCTGCTGTCTCCCCCAATAAACTATTATCTAATCTTTTCCTTATTCACTCTGCCTAGTGTCTGGTTAGCCACAAAACACATATGTATGATCTATTTCTTTGAGGCCATTTTAGCTCCCTGAAAATTCCTTTTTCCTTCAAGATTTGAATCAGATGATTTTCTGTAAGGCTGACTTTCTGAAACCAGATGATTTTGTTTCCTTTGTTAAGGAGTGTGGTCACACTTCATTCTGATTCCAATTCCTTTCTAATGCTCTTGGTTCTTGCAGTATCTCCTTTTCAGTTGTTTTCTCAGCTCTCTGTAATCAAAAACTGTAAAAAGCAGTTGCCAACTTCAAGAAATTGCTGGATTGTCTCTGCCTCCCCATATTCCTGCCCTGGATACTGGATTCCTCAAAGTTACTTATTCTGTAGCTATCGTCCCTTTCTGGAAGACAGAGCTGAAGATCTCAGGCTGTGTTGGCATTGGTGGTGTAGTAAAACGCAGGTTTTGCTCAACCATGTATTATTGCTTCCTTCTTTGTTCCAACCCCCTGGCACGGAGCACGCACAGCAGCGCACTGGCTATCTGGACATTCCGCCCTGCAGGTACTTCCAGCATGACGAAGCCCACTAAGAGGTTGTAAGGAGGGCATACTTATTTTCAACAATGTGTTTAACTTGTTTAACAGGTTAAAATTGACATTCAGTGTGTATGTCTTTTTATGTTTTCTCAGTAGACAAAAACATAGAGTAATCTCACATGGCTAAAGCCATGGTGCAAGAACTGGTTCGTGTTTCTGGCAGATCTTAAGCACAGAAAAGAGGTGGCCTTTCCCTAGAAATCCAGAGAGTTTATGTTTATTCAAAGCAGCTGAAGAGCAACACCAACATAAGATTCAAGACTTTGGTAAGACTTGATACTTTCCAGGTCCAGGTACAGTGCAGCTTAGAGAGTGAATGAGCACTGGGAATAGATGAGCCCACAGTATCCTGCAGGTTTTCAGAAGAGGGGTGCAATTTTGACAGTCCTATGGCATGTCAGCCTTGTTTTCCATGCATCTTTTGGGAAAGATTGAAAGTTAGAAACTCATTTAGCCTGTTAACACATGCTTTCAAAAGGGAGGACAGAGGCACGTGCAGAAATTGATTAAATCTTGCCAGTGTATCTTATTTACCAGAGCATTTTGTTAGATCAGGATTTATCGTGGAGAAGTTGAACTCAGTTTCTACGGTTCTTTTCTCAGAGCTGTATGCTTTGGAGAATACAATCTTGGGCTGAAGACTCCAAATTATTTATTGAGCATCTGTGACTTAGGGACTCTAATGGCAATATGTTGTACACCATAATAGCAGGCAATAAGATTTGGAGTAACTCAGTGGAGAACAAATACAAAAGTTACTTTCCCATTTGTCCCATTTAGTCACCCCTGGGGGAAGTTTGGACTGTTGTAGTGGATCCAGCTGAGCACAATTTTCTTTGGGACTCTAACCTGCTCATCTGCTTTTAGTGTCCTTGAAAAGCAAGGGAAAAGTAATAATTTTCAATTAAAAGTCCAACAAGTTGTTGTGAAATTTTATACCACATACTCAAACCACTTCCAAGCTTTTACTAATATTTTCAATCTCCTTTTTCCTCCCAAAGAAGTTAAATGACTGCATGAGGATGACGCCAGGGGAAAAAAAAATGGATTACGGTTATTTTGTTATGAGGGCCCCACTGGGACTTTGAGGGAACCATTTCATTGAAAAAACCCCCACAGAACAAATTTGCAGAGCCTGTGGAGAGGAATAATATTCTCACACTCTTCCCATCTGTATCATCATTATTCTTAATGGCCTGTTCCTGCATTTCTAGAATACAGTGTACCTAAAGTTGGATGACTAGCTGTTCTTTGGGACTCAGTGCATTTGGATTCAAAGCTGCATTTTTGCTGGATACAGGAGGCAAACCTGAGGGAAGCTCATGTCATGAATATATTCTGTCCATCAATCTTTCTGAAGCAGTCTCATGTGTTGTACATATGCCTTTTTGCGCTCTTTTCCTTTCTTTTTCTTTCTTTCTCGATTTGTTAAGGACTGCTGGGGATAGCGCTGAAACGCAGTCTGACTTCTAATGCACCTCTAGAGAACTCCTGGATTTTTTTGTCAACAGAATTTTGTTTCTCTTGCTCATTGTTTATGGCACCTGTCTGTCATTGTCACTGTAACTTTGGAATGGGTTCTCCCAGACCCCAAAGTTGTCATCACTTCCTTCAAATTAATTTGCACAGGAAATTCAAACATAACATGTTGTTTACATTGAAATATAATTATATAGGTGAGACTGCTCTCACAGATCAGATTTGCAGGTATATTCATGTGGTTAGAAATTTGCTATCCAAGTACCATAAAGAATACATTCAATTTCTCAGAAGCAATTATTTAGAAAAGTTTGTTTATTGATGTTCTTTGGAAAACTAATGGGCACACCAGCTTCTCAGAATTTTGGCTGGTATGTTAAAGAAGAAGCTTTTTCCCATCCATCTTTCTTCCCAAACTCTGTATTTACATGCAAAGAGACTTCCCCTTCCTGAAAATATCTTACACGCAAAGATGAAGCAAAGAAATATTAGAAATAGAAGGTGCAAGTCCAGTGGGGAATGGCTAAAGGAGCTTGGGTTTTTTATCCTGGAGAAAAGGAGGCTCAGAGGAGACCTTTTCACTTCCTGAAACTTCCTGAAAGGATGTTGTGGCCAAGTGGGAGTCAGTCTCTTCTTCCAGGTAACAAGTGGCAGGACAAGATAAAGTCGCACTGGGAAAGGCTTGGGTTGGATATTAGGAAGATGTTCTTCACTGAAAGGGTGGTCAGGCACTGGAACCATTCCAAGATGCCCAGGAGAGTGGTGGAATCACCATCCCTGAAAGTATTAAAAAACATGTGGATGTGGCACTTGGGGACATGGCTTAGTGGTAGACTTGGCAGTGCCGGGTTAACAGTTGGAATTGATGATTTTGCAGATCTTTTGCAACATAAAGGATTTTATGATTCTATGAAAAAATCCTCCATTTGGACTGAATTGAAGGCAGCATAAATGATGGTATTACTCAAAGTAATATTTTACAAAATATGGATAGTTAAAATGAGGCTCCTAGAAACAGTATGGCACCAAACAGTAAGTATTTATACCTTCTGGCCCAATCACTGATGTGGCTAAACCTGCATTTAAAAGCTTAGTTTTGGGAAGGCCCTAAAAAACTAAGAAGACAAAATAGGACGTTGTGTAACTTCTAGTACAGAGATTTGTTTTTCTAAGTCTCTAGAAAACACTTCAATTTGTTATTTCCTAACAAAAAATATTGTTAAAAGAAGAGCCATAGCAGATATAATTCAAAAGACTGAACACTGAATCTTCAGAACTCCTCCAAAGCATTCTCCTAGTTTTGTAATATCTGAGCTGAAATTCCCACATGCAATAAAATTCCTTTTCTCTGTATTTTACTGTAGAATCATCAGAAGTAAAATCAACAAACTAAAGCATCTCTATTTCCACATTTTTGTCAGGATTCAAAACTAGAAGAAAACAAGATGCGTCTTTCAGCTTCTGTTTATAACTTTTTAAGCAACGAAAGAAAGCTCTGCCAAACCAAAAGTGATTGCTGATTTCTAATGCAGTCAGCAAATACAAACTGGACACGTGATACCAACCAAGAAGCCAGCCCACATCTTGCCTTTACTGGGCCAGTTAACTCAATTGTATTAATTCCCCAAATCCTTTCTTCACACTCCAAGGAAATCATGCATGGTATTGCAGTGTGGAATTTAGTATCTGCAACTTTAGAATGTTGCCTGGTATAGAATTTAAACAAGAAGGAGGAACTTACACGAAGGCAAGGCATGATAAAAAACATCCCAGAATTTAAAAGATGAAGTGAAAAATCTTTCTTTTTATAGGGCATTTGTTACTTACCAAAAAGAGCAGACTCTTTGGTGAAATGAAAAGTACCCCTGGGGCCAGAATCAGAAAATCCATGGCATGTAGTATTTGTGACGTGGAGTAGTTGTGATTTGCAGCTAAGAGTGTCAGAAGAAAAAGGAATCAAAGCCTATAGCAGATCTTTTCATATAAAACACAACTTCTTACATCCTCCAGTGAACTATTTCACTTCCCTGCTGTCTCCTATCCAACCTGGCTGTCATGTCCCTCTGTGAGCTTCTGTATGTCCCTATAAACAGACACTTTGGACATGCTGTCGCTTGTCTATGTGGCCATTCTGTGTTTGGCTCTCTTGTGAGAGATGTTGTTCACAGTGAGGTTGTGGGAACAGCCTTGGGGGAAGGTGTTCACACCTGGGAGCTGGAGGATGCCAGTTCTGGGAGGGATGCAGCTCAGAGACACATCCCAGCCTCATGGGAGTTCACAGGTGGATGGGATGGGGATTAGGATCACAGCAACCACATCTTCAGAAGATGCCTCTGTAATGGCACATCTGCTGTCTGCATAATTAATGCCATTAACTTCAAAGAAACCAGGCAGGCTGTTGTACTTGGTGATCTGGCTGCTTAGATGAAAGAGGTAATGCTGTGTCTGTTTCTTGCTGTACTCTGTGTCCATGTTTCCCACTAACACAGAAACTTAAAGCTCTATTTCCAATAAATGTCACCTTATATCAATCACAGAAAACATTACCCTGTACCTCTGTGCTTAATTCAGACACATGCACGCAATTGTTTGTCTTGGAAGGTTCAGTTCATTGCACAGTAACTTATAGTCTGAATTTTGGAAAGCCCAAGGCATATGTTAAGTCAGCAAGCACTGCAATTTCTTCACTTGCAGGGTTCAACAGTTAATTCTGCCTGACTTCCAAACAGCTTTGTCATTCCCTAAAGTGCTTCCTCTGTCATCTACCTTCACAAATTGTTTGTGATAACTGTTAGGAAGATGAGCACATTGAGTTAATCAAGTCAGACACATATTTTAAAAGCACAGTATCATTTTCAATGATAAAATAATAAATCTGTATTATACTTGATACACAGGCAATTGCATAAATGGTTATTGCTCCTATTTAGAGCCTTGCATTCCCTCCATATGGCAGGAACCCATTACCTCTTCAGGACTAATAGATAATATAAAGTCCCAGTGTAAGAGAAGACATCAGCCTCAGTACTCTTTGACTGGTTTACAGGCTGTACAGGCAGTTTGGTATTCGTATACCTGCACATGTGTTTCTCAGCCTCAGAAATAACTCAAGTGTATTCTTCTGATGTTAGTGTCACCCTGACACCAAGACAAGCTCTTCCAGGTACTTCAGTAGTCATTTTCCAGTGGTGTCCTTCTTTCATTTCCCATTTGAAAGGTGTGTGTCCAGCTCTCTTTTCTCCAGGTGTTTGCTCTTTCTGGACTTTGCTCCCTAGAGCTGTGGTACTAAGAAACAGCTGAACATTGATCTCTCCCAGTTCATTCTTCAGGATAATCTTTTTGTTTACCCTTTTTGCCGAAGCATTTTCCACAGAGATTGCTTCTCCTCTGAAAGACTAACACACCTTTCAGACACCCTGGTTTTCTAGGCAAGAATGCCTCTCCTCCCTTTTGCCTTGATGTATAACTGGCATTTATTTACATGAATGCACTTCTCTCAGAGTGCTCTGTTGCCCCAGTCCCTAGTGTTTGCTGACCTCCCTGCTAACCTCTGTCATGCCTGTGGTCTACCAGAAGTGAGTGTGTATCTGCTTGCAGGTACTGATGAGGATGCTGAGTACCTGGGACAGTCCATGAGGAAGATATATATTCCCATTCAGTGACCTCCCTGCTGACAGAACCTTGAAGTCTGTAAATGTGCCAGCTATGTTTCTTTCCAGCCTGTGCTTTTTTCTATACTATAATTTTACATTTTTAATCAGAGTATTGTGATCTCCTAAAGCCTTTACACAGTGTAAGATTATTATATCAGAGAAGTTATCCTTAGTCATTAAATATGTCATCTTATTGAAGAATGAAATCGTTATTTATTTGATGAGATTTTTGTTATCTGGGACATTGTGCTAAGCAACACTAACTATATTCCTATAATTTAGGGGTTTTTTAAATTACACCCTTACATTAGCTTTTTGGGTATTTTAACTACAATTTATGTCAGGCTGGACTATGGAAAAATGCTCCATGGATGGAGAAAATAGGAGGTTATCCTCTCCCATCCACTACTGAGAACTTGGTTCGGCACAGTTTTGCCCAAGGTGATCCTGATCCATTTATAAGTACTAGGAGCTTTTGAAAAATAGCCCAGTAATAATACAGAAATTATTTCCCCCAAAGTAGACAAAGATAGATGAAAGAGCAACTTTTTCTCCTTTCTTGAGATGAAATCCAGAGCACTGAACTGATAAAATCCATTCTATTTGAAAGTTGCCAAGAATATCCCCAAACTGAATTACTAATGAATAATATTTATTTCTATTTGTTTATTTAGATGTATTACTATAGAACAGTTTCTTGGAAGGAACCCT
Source organism: Dryoscopus gambensis (assembly GCA_013389985.1). Taxonomy (NCBI): domain Eukaryota; kingdom Metazoa; phylum Chordata; class Aves; order Passeriformes; family Malaconotidae; genus Dryoscopus; species Dryoscopus gambensis. The sequence continues at coordinate 53,530 of WEIT01018802.1, forward strand.
GCTTTCACTCAAATACTTATTTTTCAGAGCTCAAACACTTTCAATAACTCTGCTTACCTGTCTTTTTTCAAAGCAAGAAGTCTGGGCATTCGTGGACCTCTCGGCTGTTCTCAATTTTAAGTAAAATGTGTCCTTGATAAGCCAAGAATTTAAACATGCTATTAAATTTCATCTAGAGGTCCTGTTGAGAAATATGACTTTCCACCACCCCAAATTTACCAGAAGGTCCCTGGTCAGTAATGGTGCATGTTGCACTAGAGCCGCCCCTTTGAGGCTCAGTTCCCTGAGGATCTGGGTCGACAGGGGTCCCAGACACCTTGCAGAGCCCGACTGGCTGACCCTGCTGGAATATTGGTTCCTGTGGGAGACTACTGGGGATCAGGGCCCCTGGGCCAGCCTTGGGAAGCTGGATGAGCACCTGAGGTGGAGTGGTGTCACCATCTGGGGGAAGCCCACAAGGCATTCTTACTGGTTGACAGCCGTCACCATGGTCAGAGCTGACCCCAGTCCCACAGCTGCAGGCACAGACACTATCAGATAGGGCAGAGTGGTTCCTGTTCCCCACCTCTCTCCTAGGACCCTGGTTTGGACATGGCATGCTGACTCTGGAGGCTGGCAGGTGGTCTTAGTCATTACTCATCTTAGAAGCTGATAAGGGCTGTCAGCAAGTCAGAGCCTGACATTTCAGCCTATGTCATAGCTAATTTTTCTTCATTTCCTCCTAACCAACAGGAGTCAACAGGCCACCACAGTGTGTGACAGCCCTGTTATATGTGCTAAGGGTACAGGCACACAACATGATACAGGAACAAGGAAGTGTTTTATTCAATGTGAAGTACTTTGCTGCTGAGATACTGATGTGCCCTGATCACCATGTGCCTTGTTCCTCCCTCGCTCAATGCCTTCTCTCCTTCCACGGGCAGTGAGTTGAGAAAGAAGCAGAAAAGCATGTTGGCTGTGTACAACACAGTTGCATCTTGTCTCGGCCTAACTCTGCCTAGTCAAGTCTGTGGGCACATTTCTGCAGAAAACGTGGGAGCAATTTATGTCAGCCCTTGCACAGTTGCTCTTCGTCACCCTCCTTTCCCTTCTTACCTCTTGCCCACTGCATCCAGCTTCTGTGATGATCTCAGCAGGCCTATGCACACAACTGACTTCCACTACTGCTGTACTAAGTCCACCTCCCACAACAGATCAGACTTGGTAGGAGTTTGGCTAAAATGCAGAGTGTAAAGAAGACGTTGCTACTCTGTGTCTTTTCTCAGGATGTGTTTCAGAGTTGTCATGTCAGATTACGGAAGCCAGTAGGAACGGTGAGCACTCTCATTATTTACACTAGACCTGATCAGCTGGTCTAGGATATGAATTCAATAGCAATCATTTTTCTTCCCTCCTCTTCTGAAGGACCCATCTCAGATCAATGATAGTGACTCTTCCAATAATCATGAAAAAGAGGATGTGGAGAATTACATGTCAGTGAGCTTAAGAAATTATTTTAATCAAATGATGAACTATTCAGAAAGTACCTGAAAGATAAAGAAAGTTAAGGAGGCAGTGGGGATTTGTAAGGAGCAAATTGTATTACAAAAAATCTAATTTTCCTCTGCAGCAGAAAAGCAAATCTGGAACTAATCTATAAAACTTCAGTTTGGGAACCTTTTTGATTTGATCTCACATGACATTCTTATAAGCCAGCAAAAGAAATACAGCACGGATTAAATCTCTTGATGGTGTATACAAAACATGTTGTGTATCTATACTGAGAATTGTTTCAATGGTGAAATGTAAGGTGTCAGCAAGGGCTCTTCCAGAGGCCTTTCTGTTCCAATTCTGCCCAGTGATTGCATTGGTGATCCCAATCGCATACTTACGGATGATACAAAGTTGAGTTGGAACACAAGTTCGAGACTCAAAGTTATCTTGGCAATATAGAGAGAGGGCATGAAAACCAAGGACAACTGCAAGGGAATGCTCCAAGAGGTGAGCGCTCAACTGCTTGGGCACGGTACATTTAACAAGAAGCCGGGTTGCTGTTTTGGAGAAGGATCACAGGCAGAACACAACAACGCTGTACTGTTATGAAAAAGGCAAACAGTGTATCGTGATCTATAAACACACGTGGAGCTGGCAAAACACCTAATGTATCAGTAGGATCCAAGCAGGAATATCTTGTCCAGTTTTGGGCACTGTGGTTTAATGAAGATAGAGGCCAATTGGGGAATGTCAGAAGAGCAGTGTGAGCACATCTGTACTGTTGAACTATTTTACCCTCTAAAATTGGCTGTAGACAGACAGTTCCCTGGCCTGCACTAACTCATCAGGTATGTCCTGCAGCTCTCCAGGAGAGTGCAAGCTCTCCCAGGTCCAGCTGGGCCAGTGACTGGTTGTCACGGCCTCAAGGGTATGGGTATATGGAGATCATGACCGTGGGTTTGCAAGATTTTTTAACATACATGCACTATTTTTATTACAGATCACCGCAAATGGTATGCAAGGATACGTATTATCAATAAAGTTTATATCTCTATCTCTCAAGCCATTACAAATTATTATCATCAGTCTACACAGTGGTATACCAACAATCAATTGTATAGCAGCAATTGATATTACAGCAACCAATAATAGCAAACCATCACTAACAGGTGTAGGTGCTGTTACAGGTTACTGCAATCTCATCACTAGTGAAAAACTTACCAACAATTAGCAGCACATATGCTTATGGCAGATTACTTATAGAGATGTATAATACCTGTGTCAAATGAATTAGACAGATTGCAGAAGGGGCCAAAACATCTCACAGGTGGGAGAACAAACCAAACTGACTCCAAAAGTGGGCCCGAAGGATGTCTAGGAAGATAACAGAGAGACTTCCACTTCAGAGATTATCTCACATCACAGAGCTTGCAGTCTGTCAGCCAGATCCCCAGTGAGAGCCCAAGGTCTTGTGAGGAGTTCATGTGGAGAATTCAGCCTGTTTAAGGAAGAAAAAATGCATGCAGCATGCATTGTTCTCAGTTGTTTTACTCATTTTGCATAAAAATTAAGTCCTTTTTATATTGCAGAGGCATAAGAGGATGTAAACATCATCCCTTCTACCATCCAATAGATGTTGTAAAACTTGATTTTTCACATATGACAAATGATAGGTGATGTTTTCTGACTTTTTCAGAGAAATTTTTATTTTTGTAGACTCTTTCTCACCTTTTCAGATGATAAGTGGTGATTACAGTCCCTTTCTTTTGCACTTTTTGGTGGTACCTCAGGATATCTCTAGTTTCTAGGCACCCTGGGTGTTTTTCAAAGAGACCAGCTGCTGCACTTTTCAAGTATGTTTCTGGTTCTCCGGCCTGGTTCCCAGGCTCACAGCTCCCAGGCTGGCAGGAATTTTCTCTGTCAATATATTTCAGCAGACATTTTGTTCTGTTCAGTAATTTTCCCCTTCTAGCCAGGTTGCATTTGAGGCTGCTTACATTGCTTCTGTATCCAGAAATAATCTCTGATGTTGTTTGAATCATAAATATAGACAAAATGGATGATTTTATGGCCTTTATCCTGGCCTGAAGTGCCTGACACCACCACATGAAAGACAACCATAATTTCTTTTAAAGTTTTAAACATGCTTCCTAAGAATTTAATCAATTGACCTTTACCTATTTTGTTGTAAAAAATAGTGAATATGAGTACCTATTCACTGCTACATGCCATTCATGGCTGTATACACATGAAGATACACAGGCTCCTTTCTGAGCCTTTTCTTTCAAAGATGAAAACATTTTGAACTCTTTAACCTTCAAACAAAAGCTGTTCCAAGGCTTTGACTGCTCTTGCCTTCATATGTATGTATTCTACTTCTGTTTTCCTGGAGGAGGAAAGAATCTGCACATAACATTCTCAATATGATCATGCAGTGACAGAGAATTATTATTCTGTTTGTTCTCTGTTCCTTTCTCAAGAATTCTTAATGTTGTATTTACTTTTTTGATGGCTCCTGAGCATGGCATTGAGATTTTATTGGAACTGTCAATGGTACCTCAAAGATCTTTTTTCCTGCTTGCTGATAGCTAATTTAGAGCTCATCACTGTTATGCATGGTTAAGAATGTTTATTTCCATGTGCAATACTTCATATTTATCAGCATCTCATCTGCCATTTTTCTCACAATCACTCAGTATTGTGAGCCATCTGCAACTCTTCACAGCTGAATTCCATTTTATTGCCTTAAATAATAGAGTATCATCAGAAAATTTCATTACTTCATTTTTCCAGATGACATACGAGCATGTGCGATAACATGAGTTCAAGCACAGATGCTTTCAAAGAGCTATGAAGTGTAGAGTCTGTTAACTTAATGATTTAAGTACATATAATGGCCAAACAAAAGACATTTCTTAATAGGCGAGCAGTAGATATGTCTCCGTCTTCCCCTACCCAAGGGAGTAAACTTCACACTCCCAAGGAGGAATATATGGAAGAACCTAACTGTATGAAAGTGGACTGGCCTTTTACACTATAAAGTAACTGACGGCCCATCATATGTCTCCAGGCGAGTTTAGCAGCTTATCTGCCAAATCTTTGCCTCACTATCAGGATGATAAATCGGGGTTAGTTAGCCAGACAGCTTTTAGAATAATTTGAAACAGCAAAACCAGCACATGGTAGCCCCTCTCAATCCACTACTGATAGCTTTGCAAACAGGACATTGTCCAAGCTGCTTGACCAGGGCAGAGCATCTTGCTACAGTCATGCCTTCCCATGGGATTTTCAAACAAATTTTGCAAAATCAATTGTGCTTTCACATCGTGCCTTTAGTCTGCTCCACTACTCCATAGCACAGATGAGAATGTTTCCATCCCCACCACTGTCCTTTTTCCCAAATAAAGTAAAAGGCTGCATAATAAAGAACTTTCCAGAGGCCACATGTTAATGGCTTCTTAAGCGGCTAATTTGTAGTCATCAGCTTTTCCCCTTTCCCAAGCCTTTTGCATTGTATACAACAGCTTTGTATTTAACCCAGGGGCCGGGTGTACTGTCAACCATATCCTAGTTTCATCTATTCTAAGACATGCACACATATGAAGTTCCTTTCTTTTCAGCATTTGAGGCCAGGCTTCAACAACTACACTTACATGGCAGGATACAGTCTCAGTTGCAGCATCAAGAAGTGACATGCATCATTAGGCCTCTGAAATCCTCCCTGCACAGAGAAGAGGATGCTCTCAGAGGGAGTACTCAGCCACAAGAGCATTCATTTCTCACTTTCCTTGGGGCAACTGAGGGAACATGGTATTCATGGTTTTGTTACTTCTCTCTCTTCTTCTTGGTTTGTGGTATTTACAGATCAGGAATGACTGTGCATTTATAAAGAAACTTGCCTGCATGACTTTTCCCTCTCTGTTAGATGGTGCAGGAAAAAAGGTCACATTGAAGCCAAGAACCGGGGTACAAGAAGCAGCACAATTCTGCACCTTTTCCCCATCATGGCTTTCCACCTCTTACTGGTGCCTGAACACACAGATGGGCAACCAGGATGCCACAGTGGGTTGCTCCCTCCTGCACACTGAGGGAATGGAAGCCACTGGAGACAATGAGCTTGATTTCCAAGGTCTACTTGCTACTGATGGAGCTCTGCCATGGACATTGCACTACATCAAGCCTTCGCTTTGCCTAAATCCCTATGGGAAACTTTGGGAATTTGCTTTACCTATTTGCCCACCAAAATCTTCATATTCTGCACTTGCAGCACTCAGGGAAGATGGAACATGCATCCCTTTCCACAGAGCAGATATACTTGGGATCACATCCTGGAGGGAGGACATCAGGCTGAGTGAATGGATGGAGAAGACAGAGGAACACAGCTAAGTTAATGTGTGGTGTTTCTTTGGGATAGGATATCTGCTGAAGGCATTCTTAGTGGATGAATCCCTCTTCCCTGACAAACCAGAGTCAGAATGAAGCTCCCACAGAGATTTGGTGTGGGGACTGGTGTTCCTCATGTTTGGTGTGGTGAGAAAAGCCTTCAGCACACAGACATCTCCCTCTTTTCCAGAAGATTACTGAGATGGCATTGCACAGTGGAGCGGGATGAAGAGCAGATAAAACAGGAGCCCTTCACTGAGTGAAGCTATGCAAGGACTAAATCACAAGGAAGACTTATGGCTGGACATGGAAAAGAGCAATTCAGAAAGGGGTCTGGCAAAATCTCTGTAATTAGCTGCCTGAGACAGCAGTGGCTCATGCCTGTGACAGAGAAGCTACTCAGACTCCTTTATGCATCTTTCTGAAGTTTGTCCTGTCTTCTAAACTTCTCAGTTGAGCCAGTCACTGCAACAGAGAAGTGCAGTTGAAAATCTTTAATCATGATAGTTAATGGGGCTTGTAACATGATAATTCTTGCCGCACTGCAGATGTGTGGGACTGCCCCAGCAACACTGTTAATTGAAACTTGTGGGTCCTAACTTGTAGTAGCAAAATATACAAGCAGCTAAAGTAGTGTATTTGTTGGTTTTGCCTATATAGAGAGAATGGGGTAAGTGCTACACAGGCAAAACATAAGTGAGGAAGGTTCAATTACCACTCTTAAATGCACTAAGCCAAACCATTACTTGCAGCAGCAAACTGCTTTAGTAGGACTTTACCCCTTGACACTTCCCCATTCCAGTCTCCTGAGTACTCAGCGTAATTCATCTCTATCTCTCCACAATTTACAGCTCTTTAAATTAGACTACATGGTCCTGCATTGTCAGATTTGCTCTCTTCCCTTCTCTCCCCTGCAGTCAACAACAGAGACTGTCTCCATTCTCTATAAGATATTATCTTTACATCTGTCACAATTTAATTGGCTCAGAGGTAATATATAAGCAGCTGGAATAATCAGACAACCAAAATGTTACATGAAGCAATTATATATCTTCTAAAAGTACACAAGAGAACAGAATATCATTTATATTTCCAGTAAAGTATGTATGATGGTGGTACAACTTGGACGTAGATCATCAAATACTTAATACATGCAGACCACAGTATTTTCTTGTAAGTACAAATGCAGAAGAGAGAAGGAATGAGTTCCCAGGACAGCAAGGAGGAGGAGCAGTGGGTACATGCTGAAATGGCAGTGTGACATACTCTGCTCCCATTGACAACCCGACTCATGGGCTCCGGCTGTGTTTCCTGGGTGAGGTGCTGCAGAGAAGAATTCATTCCTCTCCCTGGTAATGGAGACGCCAGAACAATGAGAGTCCCTTCTCAGACAGCTCCTCCTGAGTCAGTGCAGTGGAAACTGCTGCAGGCAACAAGCCCTTTTCATTTCCTGGTCATTCACTGCTCCTTCTGTCACAGCTCTTTAAGTGTCTCGTTTCCTAAGCCTTTTGACCTGGTGAAACAGAGTAATGAAATTTTTGTGAAAGTCTGACTTAGTTCTGAAGCATCAGTCACTTCTCATCACCATGTGAGGTAGAAAAACTTATTACTAGACCTTTCATGGAATCAGGGCATGAACTACATGTCACCAAAAGCCAGGGTTACTTTTTTATTAGCTGCAAAAGTCTTCAGATACAACTGTCACAACCAATGCTCTTTGAAGGGGACCATGAGGGCAGCTGACCCCAGGGAGAGATGGACCAGAGCATGAAGGGGTGTGCAAGCTACAGAAGTTGGTGCCATACCTTGCAAACTGGATGGCTTTTAGCTGGGAAACTTTTCCTAGAGAGAGGGAGGGGGTAATGTTGTACATTTAATAGGCTGTCCAGAGGGATGTAGTCCAAAATATAAAAAGCAAAGAATAATTTTTATTTCTTCTTTTAGCTTTTGGGAGAGGGTTGGTGGGGGAGGTCAGGGTGGGAATTGCACCTCTGAAGTAAAGAGAACACTAGAGAACTTTTTGAATCATCTGTTCTACTTCAGCTGGCACAGCCAGAAGAAATGAAGCTGTCCTTCATTGCCTCTAATTTCACAGAAACATCCACTAGGGGGAAAAATGTCGTATGTATTTGTGGCTTGGCAGCATATCACAAGAGTGGGAAATTGGGTCTACCCTTCCATCTGTTGCAGGTCACTCTGAATGACAGCGAGATTTGTGT
>WEIT01018802.1:61837-97876 GCA_013389985.1 Dryoscopus gambensis
CTAAACATCCATGTGTTATCAGCACTGTTTTCAGTGTAAATCCAAAACATAACACTATGCCAGCTGCTACGAAGTAAATTAACTCTATCCCAGCCAAAACCAGCACATTCTGGCAGGCAGAACCAGAGCAAAACAGATTTTTGTCTCACTTCTTTCCAGCCGCTCCAGAGATATCAATATGGCAAATAATCAAGATAACAAGCAATAAATTCCCTAAATATTTATCTTGCAGTTATAGACTTATATGAAGGCTTCTTGCTCACTGCTGTTTCTCATGTCCTAGTTTTCTGCAAATTGCCTGGATGCTATTCTAATTTCCTGCCGATAAACAAGAATTATATTAAAGTACAGATCAAAAATGATATTTAAAAAGAAATTCTGATATCTATGACACTAAAATAATCTTTCAGGAATGCAGAGAGACTTGCAAAACTATTTAAGAATACAGAAGATTAACAAGTTCTGAAAGACAATTTAAAAATAGTAATAGAATTTGTGTCTCGAGAGATTCAAGAAAACATTCTGCAAAGACAGGAAGGACAGATGCAGGGCATCTAATAAACATTTCACTAGCGGCACATGAGTGATGAGCTACCCTGAAAGGTTTGGGCATTTTGGAAGGCGGTACCAGAGTGGGTGTCATGATGAAATACATTTTTCATCCTGGGCTCTCACAAAGTGTCTTAGGAGCGTGCCTTCAAAACGTTAATTAATCTAATGGGAATTTCAGGCTTTGTGATCTACTTCAAGAGCTATAATAAGGCATCTCTTAACTAGGTTTGAAGAAGATTGGATTATCATGGGAATTGAAATTTCCATGGCATAAGCAGTAAGTCATGATTTTACGCAGGGTGTTATAAATCTCAAATACAAGCATGTCCCCACTGAAAGATGCCCTTGAATCTCTCAGCTCAGCTAGTGTTTCCTGTCTGGCTTATGAAAACTGCCATGCAAGCAAGTTACTGGAAGGCAACCTGGAGTGTAAGTTTGCAGTGCTCTGATGCAGCAGAGCCAGGTCACTTGGGCAAAGAGCTTGTACCAGGGCTGGTGTCATGATGTCCATACCTGACTGCTGCTGCATTTGCAGCTTCCCATGGAAAGGCATTCCCCTAGGTACTGACAGAGTCAAGTCTTGGAGATTCCTCTGGAAGATTCTGGAATGTACTAGTACCAGCTAGGATCTGCACTCACCTGAGGCTGCCTAAAGGCAGGTATGCCACCATCAGCTGTAGGCAGACCAGATGCACTGTGAGACAAAACAATTGCCACAGTTACATGGAAGTGTTCCAAAGATCCCAGCTTTGTGTGTAATACAGAACTGGAATTAGACACCAGAAAAGGCTAGAAATTCAGAGGTACAACAAGCCTGTGCAGCTGATAGAAATGTACCCCATCAAGCCTGAGTGATGCTCCCCTGCCCTTTAAACACCATCAGGGACATGTGTTCACCAAGGCAATGTTGAAAAGAAGTGTGAACCTGTGATCTGAGTCTTCAACCTTGGTAGCATCTTTTCCAAGGATTAGAAAGGACTTCAGTAGGAATTTGCCACTACAAATGAAAGCTGCCTCAGGATGACCCAGGATAGTCTGAAACCAATATTTGTGGCTAAGAATATTCCCTTTAAGGTGACAATTTGCCATTAACAAACACTCATCACAGGAATGACATCCCATACATAGCTAAAATAACAATTAAAAATTGCAAATTGTGAACCATTTTTTAAAGCATCTCTAAACCCACACATCATACCGGACAAGCACAAGAACAACCATCAATAGGCAAGGACCATTCATACACAGCCAGGAGAAGGCACACACTCACATGCCTCTCTTCAGTATTCAAGACAGACCCATGTTTCTCTACTTTGGAAGGTGCAGAAGGCTACAGTCAACCCAAACCAACACCTAACTCCCTGTATCTTTCTGTAAGAAGAGTCTAACAAGTTCTCACAGCCTCTTTGAAGCCGATGGACCATCCATCCCCAATGCAAGGTAGGAGTGTTCTGTGTTCTGTTGAGTGTCCAGCTCATAATTATTGTAGCACACAGAGAGGAGATGAACTTGTCATTGGGATTATAGTTTAAACTGACTGACAACACTGATAAATGATTAATCAAAAAGACTACTTTATAAAGGAGCTGTCAAGATTTCCTACAACTCATCATTTAGAAGCATGAAAATTATTGTTATATTTTTGTTTCCCTGATACCTGTGGAGATGTAGCTCTTATGGCAATGCTGCCTATGAAAGCATAGATCAGATTTTTCTGGTGTTTGCATTTTGTCTATACTGAATTTAGTTTAATTATAAAATTCACTTCAGTGAGAAGCAAAATCTAAAAACAAAGTGTCATTATTTTGTCTGTACCCATGTGCCTTTGCTTTTTTTGGCAATTATGATTACACCCACCTTGACATCTTCCATATGCTGCCAACACCTATGTTCAGATGGAAAACTGATCTTGTGCTCTTAGAAGAAGTCAGCATAATAATTATACTCTTTTAAATAACGTATTAAAAAGGGTTTAAATGTTTAGAAGGAGTGTAGTCAGTGTCATTGCTTCTTTTCAATGAACAGGGTTCAGCCAAATCTAGGTAAGACTCTAGCTCTCTGCAGTGCTCATGCCAGAGGTAATAGCAGAGTCTGCAATGTTTGGAGAAGTGTCTTGATGTTTTGATCTTCAAAAAGAGTAGGCTAACCCTGTTTTCTTCACTGAAAGTAATGCTAGCCTGTATGGCCAGTCACTTTTTCAAACTTCAGTCTTTCTCTTAGATATCTCCATCACTTTTTTTTTTTTTTTCAGTTGTCTCTCTGCTCTTTTCACCAGGAACAGCAACTTGGGCTGATTTTATCAAAAACCGTCTTGCATTGCTTGAGAAGACTCATCCCATCCATCATCACTTTTTTCTTTGAAGCCTAATTTTCACATGGCATCTAGAAGAAGTCTGCAAAGAAGCCAGTGCTGCAGGTAACACTTTCTCTAACATCCCCAGCATTGGAAATGTTTCAGTTCAAGTTTCTCAGCTGATGACATACTGCAACTCAGCTGTAATGATGTTTTGTTTGGTCCTTCCTGCACCTGTTCGTCCTGGAAAAAATCTATGTACTGGGCAGACTTTGGAGAGTGTCATTGCAGAAAATTATCCTGGTTGGCAAGGCAGCAAGGAGAGCCCATTTTTCTATCAGCAAACATTTATTTGTTTCCCCCAACACCACATGCTTTATTTCTTTTTTCAGTGCAAGAGAATGTGTTTGTAGATCCTCCACCTTAATTTGAATTTTAGAGCTTGTTCAAAAGTCTGTTGTGTTTGTTTGAATGTATAGTGACTTATCAGATTTGTTCCCTTCTTACGTGGATACTGCACTCACAAGTTTACTGGAGTGTCTCCTGAAGTTTAACAAATTCAAGTACAGTTACTACAAATAAATTAAACATTATAATAAAGAAAATAATAATCTACCTTAATCAAAAGCCAATAATCTCTGTTCCAGGAGGACTAGCAAGAAGCTGGCGTTACACAAGAAAGCATAAGAATCAGTTCTCAATCATATTAATTAAACTGAATTAAGTGGCCTGAGGGACCCTAAGTAACTCCCAGTAAAGATATCCTTATTTACATTTGACCAGCTCTGAATGAGGGCACAGATGATCCTTCTAATATAAGTACAATATGGAAATAGAACCTTCATTAACTTCATTGCCTGCTAAGGGTGTCCTTTCAGCCAGTGGCAGAAAACTTAATAAAACCCCGTAAAGTTAATAAACCCAAAATACTTAATAAAACCTACTAATAGACTTGATATATTTTCTTAATGAATATCTTAATAAATCCCTAAGTCTCTGGAAGGAAACAGCAAAGAAATTTATTTTTCCAGTAGAAAGTTCCCAAGGTCTCCCATGCAAATAGAAATGCAATGTAAACTGGTAATTAATGTCAACATTGGACAAGGTGCAGCAGAAAAAAAGAGAAGCACAGTTGTGCTCCAGAACATTTCTACTATCTGAAAGTGATGTCAGGCAGCAAAAGGTGATTCTTTCTATCATTCTGTGTATTATATGACAAAGCTGTGCTAAGAATTGTGGGTGTTGGTAGACAAGGAGCTGGACATGACCCAGCAATGTGTGCTTGCAGCCTGGGAAGCCAACTGTGTCCTTCAGCTGCACCAGAAGTGATGTCTAGGGAAGGGATTCATTCCCTCTGCTCTGCTCTCATGAGACCTCACCTGGAGTTCTGCATCCAGCTCTGGGAACCCAGCAGGAGAAGGACACGGACATGTTGGAACGAGTCCAGAGGAGGGCTACAAGCTGATCACAGAGCTGGAGCACCTCTCCTATAAGGACAGCCTGAGAGAGTTGGGGCTGTTTCTGGAGAAGAGAAGGCTCTGGGGTGATCTACTATCAGCCTTCCAGTACCTAAAGGAGCAGAAAAGAGAGCTGGAGAAGGACTTTTTACAATGGCCTATAGTGCTAGGACCAGGGGGAATGGCTTCACACTGAAAGAGCACAGGTTTAAATTAGATGTTAGGAAGAAATTCTTTTTTACTGTCAGGGTGGTGAGATGCTGGAACAGGTTGCCCAGAGAATTTCTTTACTTCTTCGTGTGTTCAAGTCATGAGATTGCTGATGTGCCAGCACAACCCGTACTGGCCTTGTCTGCCTGAGCGGACAGAAACCAGACTGCACACTTGTAGAATTTGCAGTCTCTGGGCTCTTCATTATGTGCAGTGATATGAGATGTCTTGCAACACTTTTCTCTACAGATTTTCCAATGTGTATCAGGGATTTTTCAATTTGTGCAAAGTGCTACATCAGAAAAACCTAAACTACTGGGATATTACTGTACTCCATACCTTTTCATGCTAAATGCACAATGAAAGGTCTGAGTTTTGATACTTGTATTCTGTGAAAAATACCTATGCAAATGCAATATTCTAATTATTTCATGGTATTTAATATTGCAAGAAAATGCAATATAAGGAGCAGTTTTGTATAATAATAAATAACAGAACTGTAGCCAACAGGATAGAAAAAGAAATTGGAGTTTTAAATGGAGGACAGCATAAACATGTAAAGAGAACCTTTCCAATAAACAGTCTTTTTTCAGTTGTCTATACTGTTTAAGCTTTAAATAATATTATTAATAGTAAGTCAAACATGGAACAAAGTGTGAGCTGCATTATAAACCTGAATCAAACAATGCCAAGCAGAAGAAATTGAAGTTAGTGTGACATTCTTCCTCCTGCAGCACTCCTACACTCCTAATGTCTGCATCCAGCTCAAAATGTTTGTAATGAGGATGGAAAAGATCCACAGACTTGATGGACTGGATTGATGACCTCAAGTGCAATAACTCTCCACAAAAGCAATATCTCCTTCAAGCTGTGAGCTGCAATTGATTCTTAGAGGGCCAAAACTATTGTGTAACAGATGCTCAAAGTGGTATGGATGCTGATGCAAAGGTCACTCATAGCTTCTTTCCAGGGAGCCAGACACAAAGCCCACCGATGCCAACATATCACAGGAGAGCTTTCATAACATGCCTCTGTATTTTTCCATTAATTAATCAACCTTATGCAGCTGAGTTTCACAGCCAATAACTGTCAGATGTACTCAATTATTCTACTACAATTGCTCTGAGCCTTTTGTTTTTACAGGCAATTCTGACTGCAACTTTTCTTTGCTCTGTCTGTGGCCTCCTCTCCTCCCTGCTCCTCTTGCAGCCCCCTGGTATTGCATCCACATCTCCACCACTGCCGCAGGTCAGTGGTGGCAGAAATGGGAGTAGTTTCAAAAACCTCTGCCAAGACCTTTGGGATTGCACACCTGTTGCCAGTCCAGTGTTGCCCATGGGAGCAAACTGGACCTGGGATGAGGATTCTCAGTGGGATTTTTGGTGGCACGGCCTCTGGTGTTGTCCATTAGGTCACTGGAAGATAACCCTTTCTAATGCTTGAAAATTGGCACGAAAGCAAATGGATAAAAATGCTTATGAAACTTGTGGGGTTTTTTGAACTAAAAATCAACAGATGTCATCTATGTTGTCTGTTGTGCTTTATTAGCTGTAAGTTTTGTGCAATTCAATATCCACGTTTGACATTGTCTTCAGTTGAGTCCATACTTCTGTTGAGGCCGTTCATGAGCAATTTTAAAAGCATAGTGTATAAAATTAGAACATTCATCAAAGTCACAGAAAAAAATCCAAATTGCAACACATTTTCACTTTCTCACTTTTTCTCTTCTAAATTTCCTTCTAAATGCTATTTCAAGAGAGCTGAGACATTGACATTAATGCAAATTTTCATTTAATAAGGAAATTATTTTTCACTGTTTTTCATAGCACATTATACAGCCTCTGGAAAAGGAAAGCAAAGCATGTTTCAGATAAAATAAACTGCACTGCCTCTGCACAGCAATTCAAGATATTGACATTCTATACAGATGGCTGAATGCATACATACATTACTTTACAAAGCAATAAATAATATTCATAGGAGGTATCAAATTTACACACACTTTATGAAATAGGTACGATCTTGTAGTTTGTAACTAAGCTTTTGCACACATGCACTTGGAAGCCAAAATGAAATGGGTTGTGTCTTCAGCTGTCCTCAGAGTGCACTGGTAATGAAGCCAGTCTGTGGTATGGAACCGCTTCTCGTCCTGCTGCTATCATTTTTATAAAAAGCAAATACTGTGTGGTCTCTTTAAGATATTTTTTAAGTGCATGTCATGGTAACGGATTGCCACCCTTCCTGAATCGATTCCTGGCTTGTTCTAGATTGCCAGCAACTGGTCCTGAATGCACATTCAGAATGATTAGAAGTGCTCAGTGATTTTTCCTCCAGGAACAAACAACTGAACTTGAAATGCCCTCCTGGAGTTCAGTGCTCACCGCTCTCTCAAAGGGCTCTGCTCCTTGGAATGAGGTGAGTTCTGCCTGGAAACTGTTAACTGCTGAGTGAGGGCATAAAATTAGAATGTTTTTCAACCTAGACTCTGTCCCTCAGATGGTACTACACAGCTAGATCATCTAGTTCCACCCCCCGCTACCCTTACAGGGAGCAACACAAACAATTTTCCCGTTTCCTTTTGGTCACCAATAAATTATGTTTTTCCTACATATTGTCCC
Organism: Dryoscopus gambensis; assembly: GCA_013389985.1. Lineage (NCBI taxonomy): Eukaryota > Metazoa > Chordata > Aves > Passeriformes > Malaconotidae > Dryoscopus > Dryoscopus gambensis. The sequence continues at coordinate 68,968 of WEIT01018802.1, forward strand.
TTTCATGGCACATATGAGTGTGTATCAGACCAAGGACCATTGCTCTTGCTCTTTTCCTTCAGCCTCTGGCATAGATAGAAAATGTGTACTGTAGGCATGAGATTGGCTTGGGAACTTTCTGGATTTGCTATTACCTTCTTCTGAATGAATCTATGGAATAAGACATTTTATTCTGACTTTTCCTCCCTTTTCAGTCTGTTACAGGAGTAACCACATGGCCCAGGGGAGACAGGCCTTAAGCTAGACTAAAGGTCTAACAGAGCTTGGGCAAGTTGTCTAAAGTCATCCCACAGGGTCCCTGTGGCTGTCGGGAGTGTTTTCACAGCCAATTCCCCTTATCATGCCAGTGGGGAGTTTGACAGCCCCAGAGAGACAAATGAGCAAAGACCTGAACCACCATCTGAAGAAGTCTCCTATGTGCCTCGTTAAGGTGACTTACAGGGAGTAAAAGACCCCTTCTCCTTGTTAAACCATTCTAAGAGCCTGCCTAAGGTGACATGAGATGGTGGTGACAGGGCAGCAGCTGATAAGAATAGAAGAATGGGGCATCAGGTACATCCTTCTGCTGGCCAGCAGGGAGACAGGGCTGGGCGGAGAAGGGCCCTGGGCATAGACTCAGACAAGTGCGGTTGAACTTGGCTGGACAGACATCAGCCATTTAAAAGTTAGGCACTTAACCTGTGCTGGTCATCTAGTGTTGGTCTGGGTGCTGGGAGATGGCGCTCTGCATCTCATGCAAAGGGAGGTGACCAAAACAGGGGGTATGATGTGCACTGGCTGTGCCTGTCCATCTCCATGGACTGCTGAGGACAAGGTGGCAGCTCAGCAAGGCTGGGTGCTTGCTTTTTTCAGGGCTGAGGGGAGGAGAGTGGCACCCCACACCTTTGGGACTACGCTCAACTTTGTTGCTGACCTCCAGGGCCAGTGGGCCACCAGTTCCTATCTGCTTTGGCCAATCATGAAACACAGATACAAACATCATTCTTTTTCCTTTTTTTTTTTTAATCTTTTAAATTCCTTGAACCCTTTGAAATGTTTAGGAAAGAAGACTTTTCAATGGACAGGTGTTATAATCTTCCTTCTTTGTCTCGGTGCAGAGCCTGGTGTCAAGTCCACCCCCACTGAAACCCAGCTGCAGGGAGATGTTGGTGTGGATGATGCGCTGTCTGACTCCGCAGCTGGAAGTGCTGACACAAAGCCCAGACCCACTCACTTCAAAGTAACATACTAGGTGGACCTGACTTGCCTTGAAAACACATAGTAGCACTTACAAAGAGATGTTCAGCATAAGGCAGGCATTTTGCCATTAGGTGTAATTAATTTACATTAAGATAGATTCAATCTTTTATTTCAAAAGAATTCTTGGATTGATTCTCTTTAATTCATATCCACTTACAGTAAAACAGTCAAGCTAATCACAGAAACCATTTGAAGTAGCTATTTCCATAAACAAGCAATTAGGCACTTACAAAATGAGTTTTAGATGTGATTTTAATATAAAATGAGACATAGTATTCATTAATAATCTTAGCATTAACCAGAATGTTATTCAGTCTCTATTCTTTAAAGATTTTACAATTGCTGTGCTCAATTATTATGAAGTGCAAGGTGGACATATATTCATCCAGCTGGACAGCAGTGGTGGACTTTCCAAGGGGGGACTCTTTCCAGAGGGAGCTCTTTCATCCCTTTTGTGGCATGACCTGCAAAGCTGCCCTACCTGTGTGAGGACTCATGGGTTAAGTGTCCATTCTCATGAAACTCCACCAATTTCAAGGTGCTGAGCCTTTCAATGTGGCCTGTACAATAAACTTCAGGCTTTCTAGGGAAGCTATTACAATGGAGAAGTAAGTTATATGAGATCTGTAGCCTGGGTCAAAGCGAACAGCACCTGAGGTGCCTGCAGCATGATTTGGAGATGTGTAGTGCCTCTTCTTCCAGGGGTCCAGCACGAGGCTGTCCAGCTGCTTACAGCCCCAGCTGCAGGCAGGATGGCAGGGGTGGAACCCTGCCAGCTCCTCTGGGAGGAGAGAGGGGTCAGGGGCAAGGTGGTCTGACCAGAAGGGGTGTGTGAGCACAGAGCTGGCCCAGGGCTCCCGGCTCTGGGGAGGGTCTGGCTGCGGTGGTGCATGTGAGATGTACAGCCCCTGCAAGAAACACGCTGTGTCACGGAGGGCTGCAGCAAGAGCAGCTTGTCCAGTTCATCTACTGCCCCTCTGCAGGCTGGCTGAACTTGCTTGGGCAGGGGGTCTGTGCTACCCAAGCTAAAATACATTTTACAGCCCAACAACTTTTTTGTTCCTAAATAAATAACAACTTACAGAAGACCCAAATCAGCTAAAGTCAGCTATCTTCCATCCATATTTTTTAGGTTTAAAATACAGTATCACATATAAAATGGTGTCATAAAAACTAAAAACAAAAATTGAAATGAAGCAAGGGTGGCACAAAAATTTCATTAAGGTGGAGAAAACTCTCAGGTTTGAACAATGTCATCTAAATATTTCCCTACATCCTTGAACTGCTGCCGCCTCCCTGTTGGAAAGGGCAATATCAGTAATCTCTAATGATTTATGGTGAATGATAGAGGCCCATCACCTGCTGTGGTTTCCCAGGATGGAGATGGAGAGGATAAGCTACCCTGTTATCATGGCCCAGCACCAACAATGAGCAGTTAACATTTAGGGGATTGCTCACTGCTCAGATAAGAAGCACTGAGCTTCTTGTCTATAAAGGAGGCTGAAAGACAGGGTTTTTTTCCCAACTGAATACACACAGATGGTTTTCTGATGTAAAAAAATGTATTTTGTCAGAAAAATGAGGAAGAAGGTCTATTATTTCTGCCAAACCATGCATAAAAGTGTAATCTTTCTGGGTTTTAACTATCACATGCATTCCACATAAATCAAGCTAATTGGGAGAATCAGTATTACACATATCAGTAACAAGTTTCCTGTTTTCTTGTTAGGTGAATAGAGGTCCTTTGAATTTTTGTTTGTTTGTTTAAGACAAAGAAAAACTCATTACCTTATATATTATTTGGTGGATTTTTAGAAATAACTATTTGAGTTCTACAAATATTTTCATAAATAAATATTTGTGTTTAAAAGTAAAACTCTTCCTTTCCACCATCTAATACTTTTTCTTGCTTGCACCTATTGTTGCCATGCAGCAGAATCACGCACCTTTGATTTTTCATATTTAAACATTTTCTAAAAGGCAATATTTGAAAATACTGCAACAAAAATGCCCCTTGTAGACATAGATGAGGAATCTGAATTGTTTACCTGGTGTCGGTATTAGAAAGTTTCTATGCTTTTTGATACTTTGTGGTGATTTTTCAAACCTAGAATAAATTGCTTAAGAGCAAAATTGAACCTAATAATCCTAAACTAAAGCAAGAACAGCTGAAAGCTGTGATTTACTTGGCATCTTCATCTCCCACGAGGTTCAGTGGAAGTGAAGGGAATTCAGGAATTTCAGTAAAATTTAAATTCCTAATGGAGAAAAATGGTTTATCCTATTTAATTTCTCCTGAGAAAGCAGGGACATAACTCAATATAAGCATGAACATAACTCAATATAGAATCATAAAATTGTTTGGTTTGGAAGGAACCATAAAGATCATCTAGTTCCACCCCCCCTCCCATGGGCAGGGACATTTTCCACTAGACCAGGTTGATCAGAGCCCCATCCAGCCTGGCCTTGAATATTTCCAGGGATAGGGTACCCACAACTTCTCTGGACAACCTCTTCCAGTGCCTTACCACTCTCACAGTAAAAGATTTCTTCTGTATATCTAACCTAAATTTCCCCTCTTTCAGTCTGAACCCATTACTCCTTGTCCTATCACTAGAGTTTCTGATGAAGGATGCCTCTCTGGCTTCCCTGTAGTCCCCCTTCAGATACTGGATTTATCCCTGTTTAACATAAGTTTTGCATTTCACACCAGTTCAGCAAATGGCAGCTATGTGCTTTTAATAACTCTGCCCGGTAGCGCTTGTGACCCAGGAAGAAAGCACAGCTGCACGGAGGGAACAGCAATACTGCCCCGCTGTGTAACACACACATTCCAACCCAGGGGCCATTTTTCCCACACCCCCACCCTGCAGACAGTTGAAATGACACAACTGCCATGCATCACACAGGACAGGGCAGACTGAACCCAAAGGGCAGCCTGGTTCAAAGCAAATTTCACCTTTCCACTTTTAGTGTCTGTGTGGACCCAGCGGAAAAATTCCTCAGCCTTCCAGGAGCCAGGCATTTCAGGGACACTGAAACAGAGCACTCCTTAAACAACATGGTCTGAGTCACTACTGCATTACTTCCAGTGCTGATGCAGAGAGCAGAGCTGAAAAGGGGGTGCAGAGCCACCCCTGGGTCACAGCCAGGGACCGCAAATCTTCCCAGGACTGGGCAGTACCTGAGTGCACAGTGCTGGAGCTGCCTGCCAGGATTTTATCTTGGGCACAGGTTTTCTTGGGTTATATCTTGGGCACAGGTTTTATCTTCGGCACTTTGAAAATTTACCAAACAAACGAAACGCTGCAGAAAATGCGCCAGGTTGAAAGAATCAGCACTGCAGCTGTGCCAGCAAACACTGCGAGGGCTCTAGATAAGGGATCAGGCTGCAGCAGCAGTGTAAAGTACATCGTGTTTTTGAAACCAAGGTAATGAGACAAGGAGTGAGAAGCACACACACACAAAACTGCAGCTACAAATATTTCAGTTACATGCTGGGATATTTCAGAAAACTTTCTTGAATCTTCCTTCCTTCCCTGACCTCAACTGCTGAATTGAATTTATTTCATTATTTTAATATGAGGATGAAATAGAAACAATTCCAACCTCAGGTTTGCTCTTCCAAAGGTATTAAAAAATGAGTGCAAGTTTGTGAAATACATTTCAAAATACTTTTTGCAAGGAACTTTTTTCAATGCTTTTTGTTTTTTTCACAGACCCACCTAATTGTCTTAAAGATATTGAACAGGGAGCCAGGGATCTGAATAAAATGAAGAATGTTAATGAAAATTGACATATCATTTGAAAAGATTAGATCTAATTTTCTAAATATTAAAATAACTTGTACGTATCTTAGATTCTGATGAAAGGATTGCATTTTGCATGGAGCTCCCCTTAAATTTATGCCTATCAGATGCAAAAACGAAGTTAAAAGGAATCATAGAATCACAGAATCATTAAGATTGGAAAGACCTCTAAGGTCATTGAGTTCAACCAGCAGTGCCGAGTCCACTACTAAATAATACCGAGCAACATAGGTAGGAGTGAGACTGTGACACATGTGGACAACCTGCAGCTGGCTTTCTGGAAAGCACTTTCCAGACTAGAGCCATAACCATCTTTCCTGTTCTTGGAGGAGTCACTACCTCTGATTGGAAGAAAAGGGTAAAATCAATAGCACTTATTTAAATCTACAACGCTAAATCTTCGTAACTCTCCTGTGTTTAAAACAGCACCTTTCTTCGAGAGGCAGGGTAATTGATTCAGCTTAGCCCTAAGGGAGTTATAACACTGCTCTTCTCCCCATATTTATGATTTTCTCATTGTTATGATTCATGATTTATGATTTTAGCCCCTTAGCTCAGAAAAAAATTTCAGAAACTTTTGAAGTCTCTTGTAGAACAACAGTAATCTCTTGTTTGTTACCAAACAGGAGGACACATTATGTAGCACACCTGGTGTGGTTGCTGCTGAAGCATGTAATTCCTGCTTGCCTTTGATTAAATTCTTACAAGGCTAAAGAAAATATTTAATAAAAATACCTTCGGCCAGATAAATTTTTCTTATTTTGAAATGTCATAAACAGCTTGAAACTCAACCAAACTCTCTGAAATGGTTGCAGAATGAGCTTCTGGTACTGTACATGTCTTTATAGTAAAGACTGGGGAAAGCACTGAAAATTTTAATAAATGAGGACCTTAGATAGCTCAGTAAATCGACATTAACATCATTGTGACACAGTCAGCCAAGCAAGGGAATTGACTCATCTATGAAATAACCCTATCCCATTAGTTTTCAGGCTGACTGGGATGTGGGGGCACTTATGACTGCAGGATGGGGTGACACAGACAGCAGTGCCCAGGGCTGGTGGGGGAACAGGGCATTGTTGCCCTTAGCAGCACATCAGCACAGCACATCAGTGTGGTCCCACCCTGGCATCACGTACCTGCATGTCCAATCTCATCCGGAGGACAGAAGGAAAAATCAGGTGAAGTTTTCAGAGCTCTGCCTTTGGCATCAGAGCCTGTTTGAGTCCTTGGAGACACCAGCTCCCACTATCATCCCAAAGCAGCTGCAGATGCAGGGCTGAGTGCTTTAACACTGCACATACGACTTTTTCTACAAACACAGACCAAACCCAGGACAAAGTTTTACCAGCTTTCATTTATCTTTTGGTGTGGTAATGTAAAGGATCATCATCTAAGAGGATAAGGTCCATTAAAAACCCAATAGCCTGCTACAGTGATTGGTTTATGGCCTCATTCGGCAGCAGTTTTATTTATCGGGTGTGCAGCTTCATTGCGTGTCTTATAGCCAGGTGCTTCAGGAGTTTGTTATCTGAAGGACACTGCACTCCTGTTTCCAGAATAGATGGTACCTGGCACAGGAATTGTTCTGGGGTGAACATTACAATAGGCCTGATTCTCCAATCTGTTAGCCAGTTCTTGCACTCTGTCTCCACAGATTTCTGTGAAGACAGTAGGAAAAAATGGAGGTTGGAGATCAGACCTTGCATTGCTGATAGGTTTTCCTGAAAAACGAGTGTTTTACAAAGCACTACTACAAGAAAAATAGCTGTAGTTCAGTTTCTGCTATTGCTTGCCCTTAGCCAAACCCCACTAAAATTTTGTGGTGCCACTTAGGTTATGGATCATTCACTCTTTCACACCTTTGAAGACAGGAAGAACAAAAGTAATGCTTGGAAATTGCCCTGCTGTCTCCTCCACAACATGGCAAAAGCTCACACAGTTGAAAGCTGTAAACATATTCCAACTCACATTTATTCATGTTACTGCTTTCACATTGATGTGGTGCAAGATACTGCTCATTTCAGATGGGGCCACTGGCACGCCCCAGTAAACTCTTGATATCTTTTAGAGCATGAATTAATACTGTACTCAGAATATTAATAAATACTTGAAAAGTCTGTAAATGACCTACGGTGAATTCCATTGTAAAAGTATCTACCTTATTTAAATGGATTTATTTGTATGTCAAAATACATTACACCATGAAATGATGGATGCAACTGTTCTGAGAAACGGTGTGCACCTGATATGGTCTTTATCACTGCTGTAAGTCTCAATAAGTTCGGGATTGAGCAGGAAGCGATGAAGATTCTACAGAGCCAAAAGAGATTTGATCTTAAGGTGCTCACAGGAGCACTTCCCAGGGAGACCCTGTGGGCTGGTGCTCAATGATCTGATGCTCCAACAATGTCTCAGTCCAGGGTGAAACGCTGGATGCTTCGAGCTCCTCTGAGTTCTCTGAGCACACCACACCTCCTTGCATGCATGTGTGCATGCATGTATGCGCTGCTCCCCATCCCCAGGGAGCAAAGTCCAGCAGGCGTGGTCAGCACTTGATGTCCCTGACTGTGCCCTTTAGACACAGCCTTCGTGGCAGATGTGGTTGCCATTGATCAGGCTGAAGGTGGCCAGGGAGTGGTTGGTGCTCTTGAGGGAGGTCATTCGTGTGGTGCTTCTGGCCATGCTGTGGGAGCGGATGAGGAGGCGAGCTCTGCAGCACAGCAGCTGGTTGTTGAACTGCTTCCGAAAGCTCTTGCTGAGCAAATAGAGAGCAAAGGGGTTGACACAAGAGTTAGTGAAGGCCAGGATCCGAGCACAGATGCTGGCAATGAAATGCAGCACTGAGGTGTCCACCTCAGAGTAGTGGTAGGACCGGTATAAATAGATGATGTGAGTGGGCAGCCAGCAGAAGGCAAAGAGGCACACAAAGACCAGCACGGTCCTGGCCAGGCGCTTACGGGACTCAATCTGGACGAAGAAAGAGAAACACAGATTAGCTGCTATCCCTAGCTCAGACCAGGGGCTGGCTATTTTTGCCAGTGCTGCAGCTTTCAGGCTGACATATGGCAGGTGGCACGTCTAGAGCAGGGAAATCTGGACGGCAGGTGAACACAGTCAAGAACTCTCCTTGTCTCTCCTCAACCCCTTTCCCTTATAAACAAATAATTCTGAAAATTTATTACATAGGAAGTAGTCTTTACTTTCATGTTTAGAGATAAAATTCCAATGGCTTGTCACTTAGCAAAATCCCAGATCTGGCAACAAAAGGGTGGACAATCTGCATTAGTTATCCACACATAATATATACAATCATATGTAATTTTAATATATTACCTTATTATTATTACTATTACTATAATCAATTATTGTGTAGGACTCTGGAATATTTCACAGAGCTCCGAGGCAGGACATTCTGCCACGGGGCCATGTGGTGTATGTACACAAAAGTGCTGTCAACAGCTCACAGCCCGTTGAGACCAAGTGCAGCATTCAGAGTCTGAAGGAGATGGAGAAACAGAGAGAGGATATTCTGTACTTGGAGAAACACGGAGGCAGCAGTGAGGTGGACCCTTCAGCTGAAAGCACTGGAGTCACCAGGAGAGAGCTACAGGTGGTGAATTGATGGGTGACCACCTCTCAGCGTAATATGAGCTTTGTCAGGGAAAGGTGCTTTCACAAAGCCAGCTAGCAGGCAGTATAACCTTCATGCAGACCAGCCACACTTTTGTTTTACTAACTTCTACAGGCTTGGAGGCGACCCAAAGGTATTGCTCAACAGAGGGGAGCTGAGGTAAACCATACCTTGTCTTTTGTCCACAAGTGCTGCACACTAAGATAAAAAAGCCACTGAAAAATACATCTCTCTCCCTAATGAACACAAAAGCCGTGAAGGAGGGAACAGAGAGAACAGAGAGGGTTGCCCAGAAAAACCTGCTAAAATGCACTGCTCCCTGGGAGAGGTTGTGTGGCCAGAGTTTGCAGGATTGGAAAGTGTAACACTGCTGACCTTTTACAGCTTCCTAATTTTCTCCTCTCTGGTAATCCCAGTAATGCTCCCCAGACACTCCTAGGGAATTAGCTGCATCTCACTTCTCCTATTTAAGTAGGATGTGAATGGCCTGCAACTGCCCCTAGCCCCAGCCCTGCTGCCCTTGCTCCTGCAACAGTGCAGCCACAGTGCCTGGCCAGGCTCCCAGGACACTTCCCCATCCTCACTCTTCTTCCAACCTGCACAGGTAAATCAGAAACTGAGCATTTCACACAGGCTGATCCATTCTCAGGACAGCTGCCAGCAGGAAGCAGGCAGGAGAGACGTGACAAGCCCATTTTGACTTAATTTTGTGCCCCTTTAATGGCACTGACTAAAAATCAGCCATTGAGCTCAGGAAGGATTGACATGTACCAGGTGATAACGTCTCCAGAAAGCAGGCTGAAAATTAAATCCTTTGAGAAAGGGCTCTTCTTGGCTAAACCATATATTCTTTTTAAATGTATTCTTAATTTGATATAGGGCTATTGAGGCCACATCTGCACTATAAAGAAAGGAAGCAACGCAATAAAGAAATCGATACCAGTTATCTCAGATGGAGACATATAGCACTTAAATGCACTGCAGGACGGGAATGATGGACTGAGGGTGCTGGAGTGCAGCCTGGCCTTTTGCTTTCTTTAGAGCTCTCTCCCCAAAACCAAAGAGGGAAAGGGCTGCTTGTACTGCTCACTTTATTGCCACTAATCAAAACAGCCATCAAATTGGCAGAGAAATGTCCTGCAGGGGAAAAGATTTACACACATTCAGAAGGGAGAAAGGATAAGGATTTCAGGGGTCTCACATCATTTGATGGGCAGAACCAGAGTCTTTCCAGCCCTAATGCTTCAGCACAGCACCCGAAGGCTATGTGAGATGATTGTGTTGGGTCAGCCCAAGGTGGAGGTGTCAGCTGGGTGCAATTGAGTGGACAATTGCATGAAGCACACCTCATTTGAAAGGAAGAGGTAAGGCAAGTAAGATAAATGCATCAAGGTAAAAGAGGCTGTTCAGAAACAGGCAAGGCTTTAGCCAAGGTCCTCTCTCTGACAAAGCAACTTTGTGAAATTTTGATTTTCTCCTATATCCCCTTTGCTTCAATCTGCAAACACTTACCCAGCTCTGCCTCTTTCCCTGCATCCTAGTCAATACCTTCCCAGGCTTTGGCAAGGGTCTCCTGCTATGCTTGCCATGGTAACCACTCTGCCAAAGTCTCTGAACTTACAAACGGGAGGAGATGCTTTAACTGTTTAGCCCTGTATCATGGCTTCTTTCAGCCATTTTAATTCTTTTGCCCCACCTAATCTATTAAAATTGGTGTGACAGACATCATCTGTCACAGTATAAATTTCCCTATATTCCTTCTCTCCTCCCGGATTCATAGAGAGTGTGGATTTTTGAAGAAAGTCAGATCTCTACCTGTTTCCTCACATGCACATTTCCTTCCACGGGGATGTTGTAAGCACTCCGGATCAAATTCTTAGCAATAAAATAATAATACACTGAAATAACAGATAGGGGAATAATATAAAATATGAGAAATGATGCCATTGAGTGAATTTTGGGATGCAGCCCATCTGAATGAGGGTAAGGAGCACAGCTGATAAAGGTTTTATTAGTCCCTTTGTCATGGAAAGGGTGCAGATCTGAAAACACTGCTTCAGGGATGGCAAGCAACATGGATACAATCCAGATTACAGCTGCTCTCACACAAATCTTCATCAGTGCATGGGATGCTTGGATCTCCATTGGCCTTACAATAGCTTTATACCTAAAAAAACAAACAAAAAAAGGAAACAGTTTATTGACCTCAACATTCAAGCACAGTATTCCTACTTTTCCCTTCCAGTCAGAAATAAAAATCCAAATAAAATCATTCTTTACTCAAGACTGGATTTTTTCTGTTTTTTTTAAATTTCAATGTTTTCAATAGATTCTTCATTTTAAACCAGAGCCACCTGTCATCAGTTCATTCAGTTTCATGTGTGTTGATAATGAGTTCATTTCATTTGTAATTGACCTGACAAAGCACAGGGCTCCCTGACATCAACATATTAATTAATATTAATGACATTAATATATATCCAAATAGCATTAAGACAGGAAGTGCAATCAGAGACTTCTCTTCAAAAGTGTACAGCAGCTTACACCCCTTCACAGCATGGTGTTGAAGGAAACTGGGCTGCGATTTTGCCATACATTTCAAGCTGTGAGTATACTGGCCTCCTGCAAGCCAAATCTTACGTTTTCTCAAGCTACAAAGAGCATGTTTCCTGTTTTAATTGCTGTTTGGTGGTGTGGCTGGCAAGAGTTTTCTCTAACTCAATGCATTCAGGTTAAGTAGCCACAATAGCTAACTGAGTTTCTTGCAGAAAAAAACCCCCACTATTACTTGCTATTCTAGATATGTAGAGACATTTTTAATTTGAAATTTTGTCTTTCATGATTTCAGCCTTTCAGAAAATTGTACTTTAGAATCCAAGAATATCACAGAATTAAACTTATTTGAAATTGGTCTGCATAATGAGAAGAGTGGAAAACATCAGAACTTCATATGTGCTGGAGCCCTGCTCTGGCAGGATTTGACACTCCAAGTAAACCACAACTCACATATGCATTTAAGAAACATGGTAGAAAAAAAAAAAAAAACGTAATTAGGAAGGAGTATCTACAGGTTTCACAAATTAGCACGTAGGGTCATTATTACAAGAGTTACAAACTGTTGGATATTTCTTCCAGGTTCTGCCTCACTCTGCCCATGGTGGATTTGGTTCCCCTTTGGTCACTGCTCCCCAGGGACTGGTGTGTGCCTGGGTCTTGGGCTGTCCCAGCCCACTTGGGCATGGCAGGGTACATCCCATCAGCTGCTCCAGAGTCTATTTCTAAGCTCCTTCCAGCATCCTGGCTCCTTCAGACAGCTGAACTGGGCACTGGGGTGGGAGCGGAGGCAGTAAGCGTAACACCCTGCCCGAGTCCAGGCAGCACACCAGGGGCCCTCCACGTGCAGCCCAAACCCACGCTCTACAGACACTCCATGACTCCCCACCTGCTATAGCCTGCATTATCCTAAAGCTCAACGTTTGAAAGAGGAGTCCATCAGCCCTGCCCTGTTTTAACTGGGTAATTGCTTTATTTGCAGGGTAAGCATGCATTCAGCTTCAGATTATATGCAATATCCTGCTCAGCATACTTAACTTTCCCTCCATGTAAGTATATGTATATCTACATATCTCTGTATGTATTTTAAATAAATACGCATATTTATATGCACGCATATTCATGTATACATAACTACATACATAGTTACATACGTTTTTTGTAAAGCCTGTGTCTGGACATTTTGTCATTTGCAGGTATTTTTTCATACAGATGTCTCCTCTAGAGGACTTTTCTTTTCATGTGCTATGAACACCGAGCTCAGTAGTTTGCTGTTTAACCACTTACTCTGCAAGCTCTGCAGCTCCCCTTTATTCCAGCTGCAGTGGCCAGACGCAGTATTTTTAAGACTTGCTTAGCACCTCTTTAACTTGCACTCTGAAACTTGGGATTAAGTGGTGTCATACCACAAAGCACAGCCTTCCAGCACCAGATCATAAACTCAGGCGAAGAAAGTCATGGCACTTAAACAAATATGATGCTCTGGCTATTGCAGTCATAAAACAGAAGTGCTAGGCAGATTACTAAAGGAGTGTTGTTGAAATAGCTCAGTTTATAGTCTCATTGACCAGATATAGATTATTGACAGAAGCACTAGCTAACTGAAAGTCTTCAGTAAACCTTAAGGAAGAGAAATGCAAAAGGAAATTAATAATATATCAAGGTATCAACAAATTTAGTTGATTCAAAGGTCTTTCTGCAGATGCTTACTGTATGCTTATCAACATGACATGTTAGCATGATTATTATCAGGGGTTTTCTTACAAAATATAGGCAGCTGAGAGAATATTTTCCAGTATTGTTTGCCAGGAACATGGATAAGTTAAAGAATATAGAGAAAAAGAAACTGTTGGATTTTTATTAACATTAACAGAGCTGGGGGAGCCAGAATATTACTCCATTTCAAGTTATTAGTACATTTTAATTAGAGATGGCATTTACAGACAATTTAATTTGGACAAAACATAATTAGAAATACCTAGGAATGCTGGCACTGATTACTAGGCATTTAGTTTGTTTTTAAAGTGTCCTACAGCACATGTAAGAGAAGATCTGAGAGAGGTTTTGCTTGCAAGGGGTTCAGTGTAGACCCAAAGCATAGGAGTGAAAGAACAGAAAGATAAAACAGAAGGAACAAAGCTAGAAAACAGATCGTGAAAATATAAGTTCTCAGGTGCAGAAACATGGGTAGATATTTTCTTATTAGCCTGATAATCAAATAAAATTATTTTGCTGACTATCTGTGTGACTTCCTTGATTGTGGGTTAATTTATTCAGAAATCTCCAATAATCTCTGTTAGTCTCCGAGTACTGATGTGTGACTGATCTGTACTGCTCTGGTAGGAATCCCCATTTCCAGTCACCCTGCTGCTGTGTCAGTGGATCTGTCCCAGTTTGTGTTTCAGCAGCTCAACTCTCCCAACTCTCCCAGCTTGGGCTCTGGAGAGCACCTGCAGGGGCTGCCCCTGGTAAGGGCACAGGGGGTGGGGGCTACGCATGAGGAACTGGCCCCCCAGGCTGCTGCTTGGGCTGAGACACCACTAGATTTTCCTGTTGCTGGTGTTCAGGGTGTGAAAAAGCTGCACCTCCTGGCTGGCTTCTGAGTGGTGCTCAGAAATGCCTTCAATCCTTTACTTTTCCACACCACTTTCCTGGCAGGGTCAAGCCTGGGTTTTATAATTTACTTGACATTTCTTCAGAACTTCATCATGTTAGACTGGATTTGAGTAGCAGCTCGTTCTGCTTTTCAGCATGTGTATTTCCAGTTTGTATGTCAAATAATATTTCAAGCTTTCCACAGATTTGTCCCCTGCAATTTGTTTTTCAATGAGTTAGCCTGAGGCACGTAACTTTCCCTTTTAACATCCAGCATGTGAATATTTCAATCCACTTTGAAGGGGACATTGATGAATATACCTGTACACCTTAGAGGAGCCATGGACATCATGGTGGAGTCATGGACATCAAGGAGCTGAGCTTTCATGCAAAGGTCTTGCCACAGCATTTTTTTTAACCCAGGTAGAAACATGGGCTCTGAGAGTATGTGTCACATTGCATGTTCAACTGTCTGCAGTAGATATAGACACGGCTGTGGACTGATCCCCTCTGCTGCTCGCACATTCAGCCTCTAATTACTATTTAAAATATATTTTTTTTCAGCTAAACTTTCCCTATCAGCTTTTAAAGATTTTTTTGAAGAAGTTTAAAAACCAATTGAGGTACAATTCATGCCCTACAACAAAGGCCAAAACTTAAAAATACGCCTTCTGAAGATTTAGTTCAATAAAAAATGACATAGCCAAGAACTCACGCCAAACAGCCCAGATGAAAATGACTGAGTTGCTGATCTGATCGGAAATATGAAAGAGATGCTGACCTTTACTACTGCTAGTGTTAGAATTTCCCTGTTCTTACCTGTGAAGCAGCAACTTGCCATGTACACTGCAGCTGCCAATGATGTCCCAGCCAGGATGGATGCCAGGCAGCTCCTTGTCTCACAGTCTCACTCAAAGAAGCTCTCAAATAGAAATTACTCATGGGGCTATCCTAAGCTTATATTGCTTAATATAACTGCAATTCATAAGGCACCGTGAGGATTCCCCCACTAAGGAAATCCTCCCCACAGCAGCCACAGTGACTGTGGTGCTGTCCCTGTTCTCCAGGTCAGTCTCCAAGAGGAAGCTGGTGATTGTGTGGCTTCAACCCACAACACCTGATCACTTCTTAACCAAATCCCCAAAATTCATTGTGGATTGGTAGGAGCCCACAGAGCCTGTGCATCTCCACTGAATCCTTGAAAATATCTTTTACACATCCCTTAGGATCTCTATTGTGCTCATTGAGTAATTGTTTCTCACAACTGAAATTACTGAAATAACCGTAAACCACAAAAATGTGGCACACCCAAGGTCTTTCTGTGGTAAATACTTTTCCCGCTGAGGTTACTATGCCAGGGAAACAAGAAAACTGTGTCATTGTCCCTGTGTTAATAATAATGTAACTAATGATAGCATCACCTAATGTACTCTAAAGCTTGGAGTATGCAAACACTGGTTAATATCATGCACTTAGCCTCAAAGATGCAGCTTCAAATATAAACACAGAAGTAGCTGTAGCATGAAAAAGACAGTTACAGATATACTGTCCAAAGATACCAACCAAAATATGCCCCTAAATGGCTGTCAAAGTTTCCTAGGTGTAGTTTCTCTGTTGGTACAAAAATATTTTATCTATCTTTGTGCTCCTCAGCTAAGCCAAGAAAGTACACACCACCTGAAGCATAAACAGGCTTTGCCTTCAAAGCCATACTGCCTATACATTTCCAAGCATAAAAGGGCTGCAGTTTTGCTCTCTGGGGAAGAAAGGATCTTATCCGTAAAGACTGCAGCCCCAGTGCTTCCTTCACAGCTTTTTCCTGTCACCTTCATCCACTTAATTATGCCTGCTACAACAGCCAAAAAAATTAAATTAAAACAACTAAAACAACATGGGGAGGAAAATCAGTTGTTTCCCTGGGATTTTAAATTAATTTAGCTCCATATGTCTAAGTGTCTAGTTTGGGTTTTTTCTTCAGGGAAGTAACTTTGTGCTGCATGGAGAAGCTGATGCTATAGGCAGGCTCAGCTTGTTCCCTTCTTTTATGATTGCTTTGTATTAATGCCTTTCTCCCTTCCCTTACGTCAGCAAGGAAAGCTAATATAGATGTCCCAGGAGTGCAGGAAGAGAAAATGGCTGAAAGAGGCTCTGCCACAGAGTACTATCCTTTTCTGTCTTAGTCCTTCCAAGCACATCCATCTTTCTGCAGCTTAACCTCACACCTGCAAGAAATATAAGAGGAAAAAAAGGTCTGCCCATCCTTCCTCCAGGGAAAAGGGACACTGTCCTTCCAAAATGAATTTGCAGGAGTACTTGTAAAGAAAAGTTTCCTCCTAGCAGTATCATCTGTTACTGTGTCTTACACTATTCACATAAATAGATCCTGTGCCTCACTCCTGAATTTATATAATGGTTTAAAAACCAAGTGTGTTAAACCTGTTCAAACAAGATTTCAAAGGCCTTGTCCACCCTTGCTTCATTACCATTGCATCACACTGGTGGAAAGATGTGCCATACTGACACTTTCTGTTTTCTCTCTGAAGTGAGAAATCCACTTACAAAGTTTTGAATCTGTTTAAACTGAGCTCTGTTTTGAGAAGTTGAGATAATTTGAATCTCAAAATTAAATTAAAAAAGCAGGGATTGGCTGGAATGGACTGATGTCTTACAGAAACAGTCATGTAGATTGCTGAGAAGTGAAAACACTGAGTTCTTCCCAGTTCTACAAAATGAGCTCCTGAAATTGCCATGACTTCCTGTGGTAATGGTGGAAGAACTGCCCCTCAGTCAGCATACCCCCCCATACTTCTTCTGTTCCTCCTTGTAACTGAAATGGGGAGAAAAGTGCAATTTGCAGTCCCTCTGATGCCCAATCGTCTGTTCCTGTTTGTAAGGTTAATATGTGCACACTGGTCTGGCCCTGGCCTGAGAACAGACCGAACAAAAATCCTTTATTACGATTTTGTAATTATGTCCTACTAGCATCACATTATTGTTTTGGCCACATAATATGAAGGACTGGCTCAATTACCATGCAAAAAAGCCTCAGGCAACAGAGAAAATTGATGCTATGGAAAAACTGCATAAATGACAGTGGAGCCCTGTTGAGTGTGAAGCTCCGCCTGGAAAGCAAGAAAAAAGTCTTACTAAATATCTGAAGAAATTTATGACAAATGCAACACCACAAACTTTCTTTATTGTTTCCACCATGGATGTGATGAATATTTATAGCTCTGAAGACAATTCAGTAAATCCACAAAATTGCTAGACTGTCTAACCCATCAACACACTCCAACAACCTATTCTGGGTCTATCTGCTTTCTGCATACTTAGTTAAGATTATCATTATTATGCATGATTCTTGAGTGAACATCTGTTATTAAAATCTTTACTAAATTGCATATGGGCACAAAGACATCTATAATGCGCAAATCTTAAATACACTGGCAGGTACTGCCTACCTTCTCTTTTTATTAATTTAACATTTAAATGAAAAGAAAAAGGAGGCATTGATGGAAGTGGCATAGTTCTCACTTTTAAAGAATGTGTTCAAAATTCAATCTGTATACCTGCATACTGCTAAGTTATCCTGGAATATGGACAAATCAGAATTTCAGTCCAGGAATGCATAAATTCAGAATTGAGACGGAGTGTTTTAGGGACCACTGAACTGCACTGCATATTGGGGAAGGAGAGCTTAAACACTAATCGTTTGATAGTGAATGTGTTATTCCTAATCATAACCATCCACAGCCTAAAATATTTCAGAAATTAAGTATACATATGAAAAACAATGGATTAAGAGGTTACTGCAAGGAATAAAAAACAAAAGCTGCATGGACGATGTTTTCTTATCAGAAAGCTCCCCTTTGCACCCAGGGTATTTATTCTCAGAAAGTGATCTTCAACCTGATGCCAAGTTAAAGGTTTCAGTGGGGCCAGCTTCGCAGCTCCTTGTGACCAGATGTGAGACCTGCTGTCTGAAGCAGGGGTGGGACGCATTCATTTACAGAACCACGGAATATGCTGAGTTGGAAGGGACTCACAAGGAGTATTGAGTCCAACTCCCGGCCCTGCACAGGACAGCCCAAGAGTCACACCTTGTGACTGAGGGCATTGTCCAAACGCTTCTTGAGGTCTGTCAGGCTTGGTACTGTGACCACTTCTCTGGGGAGCCTGTTCCAGTGCCCAACCACCCTCTGGGTGAAAAACCTTTTTCTAATATCCAAACTAAATCTCCCCTGATACAACTTCAGGCCATTTCCTTGGGCTCTGTCAGTGAGCACCACAGAGAAGAGATCAGTGCCTGACCCTCCTCTTCCCCTCATGAGGAAGCTGTAGACTGTGATGATGCCTCCCCTCGGTTTCCTCCAGGCTGAACAAACCAAGTGACCTCAGCTGCTTCGCATCCAGCTTTCCCTTGAGGCCCTTCATCATCCTTATGGGCCTCCTCTGGACACTCATAAATAGTTTAATATCTTTCTTATATTTTGGTGCCCAGAATGACCTCCAGGACTCAAGGTGAGGCTGCCCCAGTGCAGAGCAGAGCAGGACAATCCCCTCCCTTGCCCAGCTGGCAATGCTGTGCCTGATGCCCCCCAGGACATGGTTTAGAACATCCTTTAACTTCAAAACCAGCAAGCTTCCACACAGCTCCCCAGCACCAGCTAAGCACTGCACACATTTCTATGTGCTCAGTGGTTGGGTACAGCCAGAGGGATGTGCCTGCTCGTGCCATGTGGCACCAGAACACATGCTGGTGTCAGGACTGCAATGTGGTGAGCATCTGGAGTGGAGCTGGGAGAACTGGTGCTGGCACCAGGGCCACCAGGCATGAGAAGGAGCAAGCCCCAGGGATGCTTTCCATCCAAGGATTTGCTGCCTCAGCCCAAGTCTCCAAGGATGTCAGCAGCTTGGGAGTGTGGATCTGCATGCCTGAGGACTGAACTCTGACCAGGGCAACTAAAGCTGGGGCCTCAGACATGAACCCCTCATTTCACTAGAGAATCTGCCTTATTTCTCCTGGAAGCACCACCTTTGATGCATAAAGACAGCATCAACACAAAAAGTCCTGCCTGTGATGTACAATAAATCAATATTGTATCTTGTTTTGACAGAGAAAGATGAGCTCATAATTGACCTAAAAATTAGCACTTCCATAAGCTATAGCAGCTGTGGTGTGCTTACCTTAATTCTGTGGAAATAGAATAAAAGACTATATGTAGTTAGAACCAAGGCCAGGTTGGATGAGGCTTTGGGCAACCTGGTCCACCGGGAGGTGTCCCTGCCCACTTCTGGGGGGTTGTGAGTAGATGACTATTAAGGTCTCTTCCAACCCAAACCAGTCTATGATTCTATGATTCTGTTAACTTTAGAGAAGCACATTTCCTAAAGTTAAAAGCAGCTTTCAAATCAACTTACTGAGAACACAAATGTAAAGGGACAGCACTAACTATACATTAGTTGCTGACTTCCAGCCTGCTCCCTAGCATCTCCCACCTTGCCATGAAAAAAGCAGGGCAAAAAGCTGCCCCAGATAACAAAAAATGAGGAGTCATGCTAAAACCTCAAAGAAGTAATTAAAAAAATCAATATGCAACAGATGGGAAAGAAGCAAAAGTAAATGACAGCAAGTATTGTAGGTTTAAAATGTTGGTAGCTGATAAGGGAAGCTGAAGCAGCCAACAAATTATCAAAGGTCACTCTGTAATTGACAAATGTGCATTTTTAAATACATCAGGAATAAAAAAAATCATAAGTCAGGCATACACATAAATGGCAAAGATATGAACAATGACGAGACAAAGTGAAAAGCAATAACCCGATATTTGCCTTCAGGACCAAATGTGTAGGAGAGATATGTGGTTCTATACTATGTGTGCAGTACTACAGATGTAGCAGAAAACTTGTGAGCTGTATTAAAGAAGATGTGAGCCAACATCTGCTAACACAAACTAATTTCACACCAGCAGGCCTGAATAATTTACACCTAGGAGTACTAAAGAAACCAGCTGAGGAACAACTGGTGTTAATCTTTTTACAAATTTTGAAAAAGTGGTGAATTTCCTTAGAAGTGGAGAACTGGCTTCAAAGTTGCGATGTTCAGAAAAACTGGATGGCGTGACCAAGGAAATTGCAAATATTTGGGCTGCCCAAGGCCAGCTGTAAAGAGAATAAGAGATAGGTTAATCCTGCTAACAGGTGATAATTAATATTAGTCTTGTTTAACACACAGCAAATTTCAGGGGTTTTTTATCTTGTCACAACATGACAGGGGATGTAAATAGGATGTGGGCCATGCTGGCGTACAGAGGAGCTGCAGCTTTCATGGGCATGTTGGCACGGGTGACAGTGCATGTAGATATGCACATGTGTGAGCCAGGGTACATGTGGTTCTCCCTCTCCTATCCATGCAATCCCTGTCCCACTCCCACAGGACAAGGGTTAAAATTAGGACTCCTGGCCTGAGAAGGGAGGGTTCCAGGTGGGGACTCTGAGGCCCGTGCTTCCCTAGCAGGGCATCAAGCATGGTGGTAAAAAGCAGTGTGTGGAACCATTTGTATCTTGGGTCCCGTGAACTTGCTGTAGCTGCAGTGTTATTTACTGTGCATATCAGCTGCCTTGAGCAGGCCATAAAACCTTTGCTGGAAAAGTTTGCAGATGACACAATGACTAACCAGACTGAGAATGTTGTAGATTCATTGGGGAAAATGGCCATAGTCTAAAAGAATCCATTTAAACTCAGTTAATTGTAAAATAATATATACAGGAGCCAAGTGAGCAGGAGATGCAAAAAAACTAGTGCCCTGTTAAGGAAAGAAGAGACAAGAGAAGACATTAGAGTGACTCTTCTGCATGTGACAAAGAGAGATATCCTGTGGCATTCTCATCGTGTCATGGCTTTAGTGTAACTCAATATAAAGCTAAGCCAGTTATATGATGCTTAAGTCCTTTCTGTGGCTTCAGTAAACATAGGTGTCATAAGAGGCCATCACCACTATATGAACCTTCAGCAGCATGTAGGGGCTGAACAATCTATTGCTATCCCTGACTGCTCTAATCATAGAGCCACAGAATAGCGTGGTTAGGAGGGGACCTTTAAAGGATCAACAAGCCCAACCCCCCCACAATAAGCAAGGACATCTTCAACTAAGTCAGGCTGCTCAAAGACCCATCCAACCTGGCCTTGAACACTTCAAGAGGCGGGGTATCCACCACTTCTCCGGGCAACCTCCCTGCAGTGCCTCACAACCCTCATCATAAAAAATTTCTTCATTATGTCTAACTTAAATCCACTGTCTTTCAGCTTAAAACTATTGTCTCTTGCCCTTTACAGGCCTTGCTAAAATGTCCCTCTCTGTCTTTCTTATAAACCTCTTTAAATATTGAAAGGCTGCTATAAGGTGTTCCCAGAACCTTCTCTTCTCCAGACTGAAAAACCTCTATGCTCTCAGCCTTCCAGTTTTGCTATGAGTTAGTGGTCAGATGAACTTCAATTTTAAATATGACATAGGTTCTAAGCAGAGAGGAAAACAGAGTGCCAGACACACAAGAGCGGGCAGGGTGATATATGCTCCTTTAGTCTGAATACTCAGAAAGCAGCCTCATGTAGCTGGAAAGATTTGTTTTAATCCAAATCTTATGAGATATTCAGTAGCCTCTGTGCACAGATGTGGGCAAGAAATACTGCTGAACTGATGGGTAGTGCAGTATCTCCTAGTCCTGCATCCATATCTCTGGTTCTCCCAGGTCATTTGAACATTCACATCTCAGTCTTATGCTTCAGGGTCGCCTGAAGGTGTGAAGAAACATTTTTTTCTCTCAGGGTGTCATGGTACTCTTTTCTGTCCTGCCTTCCCAGAGAGCTGCAGAGACTGACCGTAGCCAGAGGGCAAGTGAGGACAGGATGGGCAGAGCCCGACCACACCTCTCTCTTTGATGCTCCACAGTCTTCTGGAGTCCAGTTAAACTGATCACTAGCCTGGCATCAGGAGGGGAGTTTCTGCAAGGGATATCCAGCTTTCTGCTTTTCTCTACAGCATAGCAATTGGCTTGCTGCTGGGATGTCTTCAGGCACCTCAGCACTGTGAGGGGCCCATGGACTGTCCCCGTTTTCTGCCCCACGGCACAGGGATATCGAAAGCCCTGGCTCTGCCTGAGATCCTATGCAGCACACCTTGGGTGGGGGGATTGCAGAGCCTGCTGAGGGCAGGGGCTCATGGCCCATGGTGTCCTAGATTGTATGAGGTGAGGTGGGCACCTGGGTGTCAAACTGCTAAAAAACAAGGTGAGGGGACTCCATAGGGACAGTGGTAAAGTCTCTTTCCCAAATAAAGGAAAACATGTTATTGCAAGGGTTGCCTACAAGCAAAGCAGTAACTGGATGTTTCACAGCATCGTTGTGCCTGCTTCTCCTTTTTCAGCTCACCTCCCTCCTACTCTTCTCAGCCAGGCTGTTGTCCACATCTGAAAATCAAATAGTAAGACATGAACTGATGAGTCCACATAAGCTCATCTCCCTGCAGCGATGGTGAAATCCCAGCCCACTGCTGGGACACACAGCCGGCAAACTCTCCGCAGCCAGTTGCTCTCCTTAATGACAGTGTGTACAGCACCTCGTACTATGAGACCATGACAACTGATTGGGGGTTTTAGGTTTTACTGAAATGTAAACAGTAGGTAATCTGACTTTTCTTCCTTTTGATTGCTTAAATATTGACAGTCTCCAGCACATTAGCACTGACTCTAAACTCAGATTTCCGCACCAGTCCCCCTGCTATAAATGGGAGCTCTAATCTTCCTGGTTATAGAAGTGCATCTATTGTGTTTTGGCCATCTGCTCTGGTTAATCAAGATACTCAGAAAGTTTCTGCTGTTTGATCGGTTGCTCTTGGTGCAGATGGATTCAGGGGCTGAGAAAATGAGAGCTAAAGCTAAGGGTGTAAAGAGTATTTATATTATATTGACACAGTGGCCAGCAACCAGGATCTAAGACTCCTGTACCTCAGCTGAAGGAGATGCATGTATATCACCCTGCATCCATCAGCACGTGAAGGGCAGCAGCACACACACTGTGCCAGTGGCAAGGGTGGAGATGGGGCTGCCTGGTGCTTCAGTGCGAGGGAAGGCTCTGGCTGGTACTCAAAGTCCCTCCAGTTTTCTTCCCTGGCTTGGAAGGATCAATGCTCTGGGTGAGATCACATCAGTGGACCCAAACCCTTCATGTGGGATATCATTCTGCCAACTTGCATTGACTCGGTTAGAGGCTGTCTTGGTAGTTCAGAGTGGCTTTTTCTGCCACCCCTTCAAACCTTCCTGGGGCTTCACAGTAAATTAATTACAGCACAAGTAAAATGCTCCAAAACAGTGCTTTAGTGTCCTGAAGGTATTTCATAAATACTGTGACTAGAATGCCCAGAATAAATTCATAACCACTATGGACTTGGCACTTTGCAACTGACAGTATTTTAAAAAAAAAGTGTCACTCTGTAAATCAACTCAATGGAAATCTGTGTTGACTTTTCATAGCTTTTTATTAGGGTGGAATGCTTCCCTTAGTTCTCTAGTGGAGATATAAACCAGTGATTGTAAAATAAAATAAATGAACTGGCACATAGATACTACACCTCCTGTGGTATTGTAGGTAATATTAATAGTAGGGGCTGGAGACATCTAAATCACAGAAGAGGAGTCCACTAAACAAAGACGGTTGCATGTTTAAAAGTGTATTTCTAGAAATTCTGGATTTATTTCTTTCCTTGCACTGCTGCTTTTTTTAGGAGTATTGTTTGAAAGTTTTATGTCTTAGATAAACAAACGGTCATAGGAGTCCAGAGGAACATCAAAAGTTGTGTTCATGATGCATTCCAAGGGACCCAGCAGGGCTGGGAGCCCTGCAGCATCCCTGCATCCATTCCTGCACCCAAGGCACTGAGGTCAACATTTCCAAAGCTAACATCCTCATTTCAGGTCTCCCACGTGACTGCAACCCTGCTGTCTGCAGCTGGCTTTACCACACACCGTAAGCCACCTAATCTCCTGTGTAATGTCACTCCACATATCTCACTACACTGTCACTCCCTCCCTCCACAGGACTGTAGGCAGCTCCGGCTGGCAGGCACTGCTGCAATTTTCCAGTACTAGAATCCACATAATCCAAGGTGCTTAAAGTAAAGATGCTGCTTGTAAACTCCAATTACATTTTACACTTACTCTGCTGTGTGCTTGTAAAAACAGCATTGCTTCAGGAAGGTTTCGCTGCATGAGCACTGGGGCATTTCGATCTTTTATGGTGCCAGCCTAACAGTGGGGAACGATGATCAATGCTTGACAGCCTGTTAATTCAAATGCAAATGTATAAACCCTGTCAGTCACGGGAGAAAGTCAATTAAATAAAGACGTCTCCCATGACATGGGCAATTAAATAGTTGCTTTTCCTCTTGCTGTGCAAAGATTTTCCTTAATTTCCTGTCCTTTGCTGAGGCAGCCTTGGCTTTTCTGCCTGGGCTAGAAGCCCAGATGTCACTGCTCTCACGGGTGTCTCTGTACCCCTTATCCTTGCACAGAAGAGGAGGTGGGAGGAGGAGGAGGGCAGAACCCAAACTCCCTTTTTTCTGGGATAAGCTGAGCAGTAGCTGAAGAAACCACTGCCTCGACAGTGCAGAGCAGCAGGGCAGACAGATGTCCTTCCCCTGCCAACCTCATTTACAGTCTTTCTAAAACACACAAACATCACGAAGAGGCATGGGCTACTTGTTTCCTCGATCTTGTATACTCAGCACTGGCGCCTTATCACTCATGGAAGGTGGCTGTAAGCACACAACATGCCTTAACCTTCTCCTGGCTGCTCTGAAAATTTGACACACTTGAAGGAAAACAGGTGTCAAGCTCCCACTGCTCCTGCAAAGGCAGCCAGACAGATGAAAGCACTGTGCAGCCAGTGGAGTGGTCCCAGAGGAAATACATTTCTAATATTGTTAACTCTTTTTTGCCCTTTCTTACATACTGTCTGGAATAATAATGAAGTCTGAATGGAATCTCATGATTGTACACAGAGCCATCCTAAGCACCCAAGGACCCTCTGGCTGTCCCTTCCCGCTCAAACCTGCGCAGGCATGCTCAGCTGTGTCCGTATGTACACAGAGCACTTGCAGGCCGGGAGGCTCCTACTGCAGGAAAAGCTGAGGTCAGCAGTTTGTCCCTCTGTTTCTCCTTGAGAAGTCTGCAAGTGAACAGTCAATCCTCTGGACAACCCCTCGTTCCTGGCGGGTCAAGCCACTGAGCAGCTTTAGGTGCTCTGTGCTGGAGGCTGGCACTCAGCCAAGTGTTTGCAGTCACTGGCAAGTGATCGATTCCTAACATAGGGGAAAGTGGAAATGGAAAGAATATAAGTATAGCTCAGGAAGGCATATACTCTAGCACGCATGATGTGAGTGCAAAAATCTATTAAAACTGGGCCCCTCGTTTTCAGAAGGTGATCCAACGCAGCCAGGATGATTTGTACCATTGTTGTAATGTAGCACAAGTGACTCACACACTCTCACACACTCTATCTACCCATCACACCTACCCACTGCCTTTCACCTTGTGTTTCACTGGTCATGTCTCTAGAAATGACCCTCTTGTATCACACTCCAGTGCTTTTCTTTACACATCAGACTTCTGTTCCCTGTGATGTCTCTCTAGGCATCACCATGATAGGTTCAGTAATGCCAGCAGTTGGTCCCACTTGCTTTGTCGATGGAAGGATGCTGAAACTGAGAGGGTTTTATGATAATTTTTTGCAGATGATGAATTGTAGACAAAAGGTCTGTAGTACACAGACAAGTCTCCCTTTCCCTGGAGACAGTGCCATGTGATGCTATTTGGAGCAGGTTTAGGAGGCTTTTCTCTCACATGGTCTATAGCTTTGATTGATGAGAACAGGGACATTCACATGCCTCATGCATCTCAGGTAGGGTTCACATCACTGAACATTGACCATCTCACCACCATGCCCCTTTCTTCTGCAGATGTTTCCCTTCAGGCAGTGCCATGTCTGTCATCAGAAATGAGGGTCTATGAAACCACCCCATGTGCCAGCCTCAGCATCTCACCTGTGGCAGGGTGTTGGGCTTCTAGACTCTCCACAGCCCCCAACAGGCATCACCATGCTGGTTCACATTCAACTCACATTTTGGAAGTTTTCCCTTTACAATTTAAGGTTATTTCCCTAATGATTCTGATGATTAATACTGGAGTCTGGAGTTCAGGGTGACAGTTTTAAGGAAATAGGCTAATGGGCTGTGAGCTGACAAAATATAGACTGTATTATTTTGTAACAAAATTAACCCAGCACTGCTGTTAATTTATCAAAACAGAAACTTTAGCAAACGTAACAGGTAAGGGACACTTGTGTTTCAATGCACAGCGTATTAGATTCACAGACCAAACAAAGTTAAAAGTTTCATTATTATCTCCTTCTGCAGTGGACCACAGATGCATTAGAAGAGGGTAAAATGATCCCTTGGAGATGGGAACATTTGATCACCAGTACAGCATGATGGTTAACAGGTTCCAGATAAAGCTGGTGTTCAGAACCTGAAGTCACCAAACCCCAAGCTCGGCACAGCTGCTGTTTTCTGTTCTATCACTTCAGGCAAAAACTGCTATTGATGTGCTGCTCACTAAAAGCATTTACAATGTTTACTTTATGTAGCATGTGTTCAGATAGCAATAAATCTCTCTAACATAATCTTCTTTACAATGCATTTTTCTTTTCCTTACACCCCTTAAACCAACTTACATTACAGATTTGGAAAGATGTATTTTCCTGGAGAGGTATTTATTGTTTTCCCAACATCTTCTTCAGAATAGTCAGGGGGGATCTAGACACCACATCAAACTCAGGAGTAAAAGTGCATGTGGTCCTTCACTAGTGCAGTTTTCCTACCTTCACAGCACTTTAAAGCATACTGCTTTAAGACTTTTATCTACACATAGGTCTGTTTGTCATCTGCTACTGGGACAGACAGTGCTATTTTTATTTATATCCCAACAGAGAGGAGTGGACAAACATATTGGCCGTTCTGTCTCTGAAGCACTAAAGAATCATCTGCTTTCATTGAGACTGCAAAAATATACTGAAATGTGTGTGAACTACATTGAAATCGGAACAAAAGTAGCTTGATGTTTTAAACCAGCTTAGCAAGAAAGTGGCATGCAAGGGACACAGAAAACCTAGTTTGACTTATTTGTGGGCGAGGATACAATCCCCATGTCTTTTTTGATCAAAACAAAATTGAAATAATTTTTCACTCAGTACTTCTGTGTCACTTTAGCATGGTGACAATGTATTCCTTAATCTCTTTTAGAAGCATTCAGAAAATAAACCAGCATATTTACTACACATTATTTTTTACTAAACATTATTGGAAGATGAAGTTCCTGAACCAACAGCACAGATCAGTTTTGATTGGATAAGGGGCAAACAGTTTAACCAAGGGAAATACACTGGCTGTGGCAAACTGCGATTCCTGGCTTCAGGCAAACTCATTTGAATATTTGAAAAATATTTTATGAAATATTGCCTCACATATCATTAACTTTAAGGAAGTAAGCCACTAGAAAGAATTGATTCTCACTGCACTTTAAATTGCTGCTCCAGTGCCTTCACACTTCATGAAGTATGGATCAATTATCTTTTTGGCAAATACGAACATGCTATCTTCTAGCAGAGCTTCATTAATTGTATTTTCTCTCTCTGGTCTTTAGCTTGATCTGCTCTTGTCTCTATTTGAATTAATGTAGACTATTAGCTAAATTGCATAAACATTTAGTTTAGAAAAAGTATCCTGTGTTCAGTCTGCATCCTCTCCAAGTTGTATGCTAACAATCACCAGAAGTTACCTGAGGTGGTTCTTCTTCCCTCATTACATTAAAAATAAACATTTTACCTGAAAATACAAATTTGTAATTGTGCATTTTATGGAGTCATAATTATGCAGGCTTCTTTTCAAGGCAATAGAAGCCAAGCTTACCTGTCAGCTGAGAGAGCAGTGAGAGTAAACACTGACACCCCTACAGAGGTGAGCTGTATGAAGGGGATAAGTTTGCATCCAGTTCTGCCGAACAGCCACTCGTCAGCAAGGTACCTGCTGGCATCCACAGGCACACAAGTCACTAAAAGCAGCAGATCTCCCAGAGCCAAACTGGAAATGAACAAATTCGGGACATTTCGCATGGATTTCACAGTACAGAAGATCTTAATCAAAGTGATATTGCCAATAAGGCCTATCAGAATGATGATCCCGTAGATCGTGGGGATGGCGTAAAGGAACGCTGGGTAAAACCAGTCTTCCCCAAGGAGGGAGAAGTTCGCACTCTGGTTGACAGAGATGTTATAGAAAATGAAGTTATCTGTTTCTAGGTCTAGCAGAAGGCACTCTCCAGATGCCATCGTCCTACTTTGCTCTTCTCAGAAAACAGCTTTCTTCTTTGAAAGTCCTCAAATTCCTCAAATTAATTTCTTGCTTTAATTTTGCGGCTCCTTGCTGGCTTTAAATAGTCAGAGGAGTTTAAAAGTCATATTACGTTGTGACACATATTGTCAATAACCACACTGAAAAGCACCTGCGGCTTTCTCCATAGTCCTGTTTCCATAAGGTGAAAGGAGAACATGTTTTAGGATTGTTTGAATTGTGAAGCTTGCCTTTTCCTCCTTGACTTGTCTTGCTGTTAAGTATTCCTCAGCTCTGGAAGGCCAATTATCAAATTCAAAGACCAGCAAGTGACAGGCATTTTCACAAACGGCTCTTGTTAAACTCCCAGCTTCAGGTTTGCCGGGCAGCTCCGAGCCCGAAAGCAGGCAGCTACAGAAAGCAAGAACTTTCGGGAGTTGCTGCCACGCTGCATTGCCAATCTCTCCCGCTTTCGGTGCCTGCCCTCGCCAGCCCGATTTAAAGTGAGGGGGGAAAGCGGGGCTCGGCTGGCGGCTCGGATCCTATAGGCAGGATGTTCTGGACGTCAATCCTTGCGCTGCTTCCCACGGTGTGCGCGGGCTGCCGGCGGCGCCGGGGAGCGCGGGGGAGCGCGGGGGAGC
>WEIT01018802.1:105020-156596 GCA_013389985.1 Dryoscopus gambensis
CACTGACACCGCCACCAACAGCACGGACCGCAGGCACCGACACCGACACCGCCACCGCCAGCACGGACCGCAGGCACTGACACCGCCACCAACAGCACGGACCGCAGGCACCGACACCGACACCGCCACCAACAGCACGGACCGCAGGCACTGACACCGCCACCGGCACCGCCACCGGCACGGCCGACGCGGACCGCAGGCACTGACACGGCCGCAGGCCCCGAGAGCCGGCCGAGAACACCCCTCTGCTGCACTCAGGCCTCAGCAGGAGCGAGAAGCCAGCAAGCGACAGATCCGGAGGATCTTCCTCCAGCAGGAAAAGGCAGAAGTTGGGCAGAGCTTCTGCTCTTGCCTCAGTTAGCTCAGATTTTAGTTTCGTGGGCTGTCCCCAACACCCATTCACGGGCTTTGTTTTAGTGGCTTTGAATATCACCAGAGCATCTGACTCGATCCTTATTGCATCACTCCAGCTGTATTTTTGATATGAGAGCACAGGTTAGCATGTCTGAGAAGCAAGGGAAGAATTGGGTTTTCTGGAAAGCAAAGCCATCTGCCAGTGTAGTTCCATTTCTTAGAACACCTCCTATGAATTTGGCAATGCGGGGTTTTGTACCAAGTAGTGGCTTTGCTCTGACAAATGGTAGCAGAAGGAAAGGTGCTGCAGATATTACACTGATGTCCAAAAAGTGTGGAGAGAGAGCTAGGGTGCTGTAGGGCAGACACCAGGCTTCTGGTATCTGAAGAAGACAGCATATTAAAAAGTAAATCAGTAGCTGTGTGAAGAAATACAAAGAGTAGGGGAAAATCAACACAACATTCATAGAAGGCAGTCATAGCTCTCAAACCTAATACTATTTAAGTTAGGAGTCAGTGAGGCTGTAAATAAGGATAGCCAGACGATACATGTGTGCTTGGACTCCATGAAAGTTTTTATAAACTTAGGGTTTAATAAAGGTTACAAAATAGGGGAGTGCTTTGTATAAACAACTTCTGAAAATATACAGGTAGACAGGTGTTCAGAATGGTCTTGTGGTATTCTCTGAGCATCTAACGAATGATAACTAATGAAGGAAAAAAAGGGGGAAAATCAGTCATTTGCAACAAGCAATTAGATTAGCTACAATGAAGACGGAGGGATAAAAGGCTTTGAAATAGAATTGCAATGCTGAAATAACTGGGCTTTTATCCCCAGAAAAATACTGCATCAGAAGGGAACCTGAACGTGTGAAATTGGTAAAGCTTAGTCTGATTTGGAGCATAGCTTTGCTTGCAATGAGACAGCCAGCCAGCTCTGATATCACGCTGCTTTTCTAATGGCATAACTTCCCTGAACTCTGTGATTTGTTGTCTTGATTTACCAGAAAAAGACACATAACAGCATTCAGCAAATTCAATTCTGCATTTATAGCAACTGCAGAGAGATAAAATTGAGATGCAGAACTGTGAGTGCACTGGAAAAGCCAGCCCTGAACCAGGAGAAAAAAGCTCTCCATCCTTTGTAAAGAAGAAAGGCACAGTGTGCAATTCCCACTCCATCTATGGAGAATACATTCATAAACACGTTCCTAAACTTCACTCAGAAATCAGACTGCTGAAGGTTTGTAGAGAATGTGCCAATGGATATGATTTAGTAGGAACTCAATTCAGTTATGTCATTCCAATAAAATACAGCTCTTCTTCCTACGATGGATGTTATCCACATGAAATAAGAGAGCTGGAGGATCCCTGGAGTTTACAGCCCTGATGGTTTTCACCATGAATACCATAGGGAAAAAATCTTTCAGGAAGATGCATAAGCCCTCAGCTAAAATGAAATCAAAGTCAGTGTAAAACACTATCTGTATTCATGAATGTATTGACAGCTTTCAGCACTCATTTCTGTGTCTTGGCAAGTCAGTGTCCCATCTTATTTAACTGAATAAACAAATTATTGGTTTTCTGGGCAGACAGACAAGTGTGTGAAAAATAAATGACTTTTTGAATAATTTTCTCAGCATATCACTGTGCTTCAGCAAACACCCTATTCATAGAAATCCCAAATAAGGCACTTCTGATAGAATACAAGTATAACTATTGCTTTTTGTGCATTTCGTGGAACTAATCCTATTATCTCTCAGACTGCACTGTTAGAAGAGAAGAGAATTCAAGTACAAAGTGAATGTATCATCCTGGAAGTTCAGTGAAAATGTGAATATGGAAAAGACAAAGCATCTGACAAATGCTTTGAGGATCCTCTACCAAGGAATGACTCTGCAGTCATTCAACTGGAGCTGTAGTTGTCACACTTTGCTTTGATCTCTTTACTTGGGACACATGTACATTGGACATGTACCTTTTTTTTTTAACTTTGGGGTGCTTTTTATCTACCCTGCAATCTACTTATTAGCATTCTTCTAGTGTGCTTGTATTGTTAATTTGGATGCAATATACAGCACTAGACAAGGCAAATTAACTGTTCCAGCTGTCAGTAACTTTGCAGCTGAAACTAAATTATTCACTTCTATTCAGCAAAGGGCTTTAAACCTTAGGCAATGTGAAGACATTGTGGACTACATGAAGAGCATTGAGGTCCTCAACTTCCACCTTACAAATCTGACAGGAAAGAAATTATTTTCAGCAGGCATTTATTTTGCAAAGATGTCAGTAAAAGTAAAGGAGATTAGCTAGCTTCAGAAAAACAGCTATGCTGGTGGGGTATTGGGCACACAGAAGAAAGTCATCAGAGGACTCTGAATTATCAACAATTATCTGTAGCACACCAATTATGCTGTCACACTGAAAATCCTTTCCAGGAACTTGAGCACTGACTGAAAACAAGACTATCCTTCACTCACCTTCTGTGAGACTGAACTTTTCTGCCAAGTCTAGTCTGCTCTTTCAGGTGTGCCTGAACACAGATACCATATTAATATTTAAAACACCGGGGAAGAAAGAGTAAGTAATTTAATGCTTTGCCATCCAAATCTAAAAACCATTCTGTCACTTAGATGAAAAAAACCTAGTAGTACTGATAAGACATTTAACAGCAGTAACAGTTGCGGCTGCTCTCTGTAATGTACAATGCAAATGCACCATTTCAGGCGTGTTAAATATGATAAAGGTAAAATTAAACCATGTCCACGACAGTATCTAAAACAATTTTGAGGCAGACTCAACCTAACACAGCTGTGTAACTTTCAACCACACCTGAAAACTCAGTACCAATTTTGTGGTTCTTTTCCAAACCTCAGTAGTCGAATGGGAGGTTTTCCATTAACGCCAGTAGGCTGCACTGGGAACACTCTTGGCCAATGTCTAACCACAGCCATTTTCCTGCCATAAAAACTTGACCTAAGCTGAAGACTAAAAAGTATCAAGATATTCGTACATGGGAAGGCACCCTACATTTCCCATCTGAATAGCTCTAATTTGAGACCAAAGAACCAGAAAAGCTAGAAAATGTTATTATGAAAACTCTGTGAGGGAGCTGATAAATGAAAATACCTTTTTTGACAGTAAGCTCTGTGTGTGTAAAGGCAATTCAAAGTGCTCTTTTTGTCTGGGCTAACACAGCAGGTGGAGGCACTTCACCTCACCGCCCAAGCTGTTCTTTCACTCAGAATGGTTATTAAGAGTGCTCATCCAGTGTTTCATGAGGATAAACAGCCACAATAAAAAGCTATGAGCAAAAGTTTTCCACTCCAAGAAATCACCTATCAACTTGCTAGTGGAGTTTAAAGATTCTTTTTGTTGTTGTCTTGTCTTATTGCTCAGCACCACTGAGAAGAGCCTGGCTCCATCCTCTGACACCCTCCCTTCCAATACTGATAAACATTGATGAGGTCTCCTTTTAGTCATCTCTCCTTGAGGCTGAGCAGGCCCAGTTTCCCCAGCCTTTCCTCGTAAGAGAGATGCTCCAATCCCTTAATCATCTTTGTAGCCCTCCACTGAACCCACTCCAGGAGCTCCATGTCCCTCTTGTCCTGAGGAACCCAGAACTGGACACAGCACTCCAGACATGGCCTCACCAGGGCTGAGTGGAGGGGCAGGATCACCTCCCTGACCTGCTAGCAGTGCTCTCCCTAATGCACACCGGGATCCCATTGGCTGCCTTGGCCACCAGGGCACACTGCCAGTTCAGATGCTTCTGTATTTTGTGCTGTTCATCCACTGCACACTGAAGGAGTGAACGAGTGGGAAGATGGGGAAGGTAAGCATATTCTGGTGGGGCAGGACTCCCACTTCACTGCCAGAATGAGGGCACGAAGCACACACAGAGCCCCTGCCACGGTTGGCCCTCCTTACATTTCTCACCCTGGCTTCTCATCCCTTCCCACTCTTGAGCCTTGCACTCTTTGTTAATGCCTTTCTCTCTGCACTTTCCCCAAACGCAGCAGTCATTACTTCAACCAACCCATCCGTCTTATCCTTCCTGTATTTGGTTCAATAGAATAATTAACATTTTCACTGGAGCTGACCCAAATGGCCCTAATCAAGAGGAATTGGCAGTCTGGCAAACTCCCTGCAGATGCCTGTCAGGGATGAAGCAAGATCACCTTTTCTGTAATAGATACCAGGATTCAAAAAACTACTCCTCATCTTCCCCAAGTTCATAATTTATTAGAAATAGCAGAAAGGTGTTGCTGCCTGCCCAAGGCATGCCTGGGCCTGCAGATTTTTAGATTAATGCTATGGGCCCCACCTGTGCAGCATGGGGATAGATGCAGGATATGTTATATATTCCTTTACATTTGTTTTAGTTTGGGCTTTCGTTTTTGTCTTCCTCTTAGGTTTAGGCATCACAGCCTAAGGAAGATGTAAAGATGTAAAACATCTGGTTTTTAATGGTTTATGTCCTGAAAATTAGGTACCTTCTCTTACAAATGCAATTCTTATCAAAGGAAATGCTTAATTATGGGATTGCAGTTATTTACTAACAATTTATAGGAACATTGGCCTCAGACAGATAAGCAATGCCTTATCAATGTAATCATCCAGCAAATTCATGGCTGTTGGAACAAAGCCCTCTGAAGTATATAGCAACTCACTTTTCTTTCATTGAAGAGAGAAGCAGACAGTGAGGATGAACTGAGACACAGCTGAAATCTAACCCATTTCCTACAAGACAATTGCCAAGCTTTGGTGTGTTCCCTTTGACAGAAATGCTCTCTCAGAGCACCAAAGTGATAAGGTCAGTCTGAGGGACTGACCTTATCACTCTCCACAACTACCTGAAAGAAGGTTGTGGCCAGATGAGGATCAGCCTCTTTTCTCCCAGTGACAGATGGGGACAAGAGGACATAATCTTAAAACTGCACCAGGGGAGGTTTAGGTTGGACATTAGGAGGAGTTTTTTTCACAGAAAGGGTGATTAGATATTGGAATGGGCTGCCCAGGGAGGTAGTGGAGTCACTGTCCTGGGGGTGTTTAAGGAAAGACTGGATGTGACATTCAGTGCCCTGGTCTAGTTGGCAGGTGTTGGGTTGTGGGTTGGACTCAATGATTTCAGACGTCTTTCCCACCATGACTGATCCTGTGACTCTGTGAAAGAAAGAAATTGTAGTGAAGTGCTGTTATACAGTGAACAGAATGAAGTAATAAATAAGATTCTTAACCACTCTGGAAGCAAAGATTATTCCCTGTAAAAAACCCCACAAATGAGCAACCATGAACATGATCTGCATTCATTCAAGGCTTTCATGCTCCATCATGAGTGTCTGCCAAGCTTTGTGCCCAGTGACATCCCCTCCGTTTCAGTGACTCCTTTTCAGCTTGTTGAGTGCTTCTGCTCCTATTTACAAGTGCAGCCATAGTCTCTTGGGGCAGGCTTTAAAGTGTATAGATCTGATCGATGTGAGACAATATTTGAATTGACATGTGAAATGTGAAGTATGCTTCTTAATAGCTATTTATTTCTCCTTGGAAATGCTGAATTCACTTGAGCCCATGCTGACAATGATCTGTGTTTATGAAGATTCAGAACTGAGTCATAAATACTCTAAAACAGCCCAAAAATCCCACAGCAAGTGTGTAACGGGAACATGTTCAGGAATAAAGAGAATTGGACTGGGAACAATAAGACCTTTCATGCTGACATAATAATACCATGACATTTTACTGCTCTTTCTTCTATGGCTACCACATACTCAGGACCCTGATGTACAAAAAATCTGTACTGATTTTGGCCAGTATCTTATTCCATAGGTGAGACTGGTGAGACTGCTCATTATATAAGATGTTGCTCTCTATAAGTAATGGTATTGTGGTCCCTAATGAGTTTAGATTGTTTAAATAGTGCTCAAAAGACAAATGTCCTGACTACAGTACCAGACAGGGATAAAGAGTTAGATTGTGTGTGAGAGGGTAAATATTTTTCTACCTTTATAAAGCTATGAATGGAGCTCAAATTATGAATTACCCAACTACCTTCTGTATCAGATTTGTATCAGATTCCTGTTTCCTCAGTTTTACAGAACGATGTTTTTAAAAGGACAATCTATAAAATGAACAGCCTGGGTAATCTTGGAAAGAATCCTTCCTTTTTCATTAATGAAACAGGATAAAAATCGCAGCAGACTCTATAGTAAACTTATCCTTAGGAATGTGTGAATTAAGACTGGTCGACAATTAAGTTATCTGGTATTGATTTTACACGCACTATCAACCTGCTAACCTGTGGCTAGCAGAAACTTGACACTGTGAGAGGTAGAGTCTTTAGCTTAATGTTGTTTTGTTTTGTTTTTTTCAAAGGTAAACAGTAAAACATTATCTATGTCAATTTTCACAAAAATATTCTCGTTCTTTTTTTACACCTCTCAAAAATACATGGACAAGTTTGTTCCATGAGTACTTGTTTGGCAGAAATTATTTTGCATTCAGTCGAGGAAACACAATCACATTTTTAAAGAACTAAATAGAACTTTGAGTTTGAAAAGAAGAATGCTTAGCTCCAGCTTTTACTAATTTCTCAGTGATTGTCACCAGAACATGATCAAGATGGTTCCCTTGTCATGCAGAGGATTATGATTTCACATTTAGGTCACTGAGTCACAGTATCATAGAATGGTTTGGGTTGGAAGGGACCTTAAAGATCATCGAGTTTCAACCCCTGTGCCATGGGCAGGGACAACTCCTTCTACACCAGGCTGCTCAAAATTTGGGAGTGCTCAGTGTCTAGCAGAACAAAGCAAAAAGTCTTCCCTTTAAAAGCCTGTACTAAATATTATCAATGGGCAAATCAAAACGGGATCACCTCTTTTGATTCAAAACAAAATAGCCATGTCATGACTTCCATCTCAGCTGGAAGGTGCGTAGCAGAGCAGTTTCTCTCAGAAAGGAGAGCATTTCACAGGCTATGCAGAACTCACAGGAATATCCCTGTGCCAGTCACTGGGAGCTAACTCTGCTTTTCATCTGGAGCTGTAAATAGGAGAAGGGCAGAGGGATCAGCACAGAGAGCAAACATAGAATGCTAGGGCAATATCTTTGTGGGAAAAGCAGTCCCTTTTAAAGAGCAAAATGAGGCCAGAGGTAGCCTGGGAATAAAACTGCCCTAGATCCCAGCAGCAAAGCTGAGATGTATCTCCAGGCTCAGCCTCAAGGCACCCAGCAGCAAGTGCTCATGCCATGTGTATCCTCTGAGCTACCAGGCAGTGATCAGCACAGCCGCCAGAGCTGGGAACTCACCCGCAGGGAATTCTTTCTTAAAGCTCTGCCAGACCCTCTGTGTCAGGCTTTTCCTGCCATGAACTTTGGGCAGCCCTGTCACACTGGTGTAAAGGAGTCTCTTCTCAGTTATCTGCACTTCTCTCCTCTTCACCTGAGTGTAATTTAAATGCAATGAGGAAGTCGTTTTACTGTTGAAGCCTGATACAATCTCAGGCCTTGAGCCTCTCACTGATTTAGCTCGTTTCCCCACTGGGATCTCTGCAGGGAATGAGGCTGTCGTTCTGCAACTGCTTTAAGCGGCAGCAGCTGCGGGGCAGCTGTCACAAGAAAGGTCCTTCCTGTCCCTTTGCTGGGCCATGTGTCTTCCACATCCACCTTTGTGCTCCTATGATTATTGATACCTGAGACCAAGGAGCAGATTCAGATGGCAACAGGAGCAGAAAGAAATGAAGAAACACTTTTTACATCCAGATTGGTTTTGGTGTGGAAGTTACCAAGCAAAATACGACACATGAGCTAGAGCATAGGCAGGCAGGCAACTCGGGGAGATGCAGCAGGGCAGGTGGCTGCTAGTTTACTGTTTAAGATGGAGAGTGTGTTCTTATCCATGCACCACACATTAGAGCACTGGGGGGAAAGTCTGTCCTCTTCGGGGTCTCATGGGATCTGACTCTGGCTGCAAGGTGCTCTCCTCCTGTTCCCCATAATGGTACTGGGGAAAAGGTGTCATTGCAGCACTCCATCTAACTGTACACTAACACATGTCCACCTGCAGCTTCTTCCCAATCTCTAACTCATGATGTTCTTACAAGTTTCTTCTTCAACACCAATTATTCCTCTAAGAAAATGCAGGGGTTTTAACAACATTTTTTTCACTCCACTGCCTTTAAGGCAGGGCTATAAATCATACTAAATGCCTCCACATTATGTAAATTGACTCTCTTGCAGAACATTTTTCATTCAGTATAAACAGAACTATTACACCCTTTGATATTTGCCCAAAATTGCTATTTCTTTTCCCCCCTCCAAAGGGGGACTTTTAATCTGTGTCATGTTTTCTCTTGTGTCGTACATTAAATGAGAATGTGCTGCAAAAGCTTCATCTCAACTCTCCTTTTTAAAAAAAATCTGTGTTTGACCTGCTATCTTCCTAGCCCTCCTGATGTGTGTCCTTTCCACTGGTTCATTTAATCTCCTTCTGTCTTTGTGCAATCCCTTCTTGTATTATTAGGTGATACTTTCCCTTCAGTTTTCTTTCTCTTTTCCTGGAGCATGTTTCATGCTTCAATACAGGACATTTAAAAAGTGCCTTCTTTTGCCATGTCATGGCCAAACATCTTAAGCAGCTTCTTTTATGTCAGTTAATTCATCATTTTGCCAGAGCCTCTCTGGGTTTCTGTATTGTTCGTCCAAGTGATGCCCTTGACACAAACGGTTAAATGCTAGAGCAGTTCTGCTTCTCTGCAACACTGATGTTGCATTATGTCCTGGCTTTGTGTGTTGCATCAGAGTTACCTATAACAGTCATGA
Organism: Dryoscopus gambensis; assembly: GCA_013389985.1. NCBI lineage: Eukaryota > Metazoa > Chordata > Aves > Passeriformes > Malaconotidae > Dryoscopus > Dryoscopus gambensis. Next base: position 114,198 of record WEIT01018802.1, read on the forward strand.
TTTGATCCAAGAGACCCTGAGCAAAATAAGGACAATGAAAGCAGTTTCCAGAGTATGGCTTTTAGAGAAAGGCTTGGGAGCCTCAAAAGCAGAGCAGAGCTCAATTTTTTTTCCCAAGTTATCTAGAGAATGACAGAAATCACAGAATCACAGAATAACTGGGATTAGAAGGGACTTCTGGAGATCATCTAGCCCAGGCCCCCTGCTAAAGCAGGTTCACCTGGAGCAGGTTGCACAGGATCACATCCAGGTGAGTTTTGAGTACCTCCAGAGAAGGAGATTTCACAATGTCTCTGGGCAGCCTCTTCCAGTGCTCTATCACCCTCACAGTAAAGAAGTTTCTCCTCATATTTAGGTGGAACTTCAGTTTGTGATTGTTGCCCCTTGTCCTGTTGTCGGGCAGCACTGAAGAACCTGGGCCCATCCTGTTGACAGCGGTCCACAGACAGAAATGCATCTTTTTCTCCATGATGAATATCTTTTATCTAGTTAATGACCTACTTAATTACTGAAAATTAAGATCAGTTTTGTGTGCCATTTTTATAAACTAAAGATGTAAGCTAAGGGATGTCTGGCTTTGAACATCCAAGATTGCTGAGTTGCTTGAAGTCTAAGGTGCAGTGCAGTTTAGAAACTCCACCACACTTTCATGTTAAAAGATGAATTTTGGTATAGTTGAAGTCAGATAGATCTTCTTTATTGCTCTAACTATTTCAGATAGAAAAATCCATGATGACAGTTGGCTTCTCTGTGTCATTTATTTTCTTAATTGTTTTCCCATGGTGCTTCTTTAATAACAGAAACACACGGAGTCAGTCACCCTGACAAAGCGCTCTTTCAATCAGCAGCTAGAAACTCACACTTGATTTTATCCCTACAAGTGTCATCTTTCCTTGTCTTTCTGTCAGTGTTTTTGAACAAAAAAGCCAATTAATTCATCTGCAGCTATAGATTCTTTGCAATGCTGTAAACTTTTCAGTACTTCTGAAGCTAAAACAATTAAGTGTGTCAATTTTTCTCTTGGCTAGCATTTTCTGTGCATCTTTAACTGATACAAACTGCACTGCTGTTTTCTAGGGAATGCTTTCTATAATCTTAGTTGGAAGCTTGCTCCTATATAATTATTTGAATGCTTCCTGTCTTAGATGAATTCACCACACTGATTCTGCAGATTTTATCCCAGAGTGAATTTTTGCTGCTTCATCTAATCCCTTTTATTTTCCCCCCTTTTTTTTTTAAATTTTCATTTTGTCAATCAGCATCATAGCTTTTGACAAAAATATTGGTACCTCTGCAAAATCAAGGATCTGCTGAAGGAGGTTTTGTTCAGTTAGGTATAACCAGATTTTGGAAAGTCAGCTGGCTTCCAAACCATCTGAACACCTCCAGGTAGCCCCATTGTCACTGCTGTGACAAACTGTCCACAAAACACTTGTGAAAGATGTTGGATGATTTTCATGTAATGGGTAAGGCAGACTGATGGCATGTTTGGAACAATTAAGATCAAGATAATATTGTTTTCTTATGGATTGTCCCATCTATATGTTCTCTCCTTTCCTTAACCTGGGACAATTTTCTCTGAAGCTGTCTTCCCACTTGATGTCAGTTTCCAAACACAGTCTCGTCCCAAAGAAATGGAGGTTGTGAGTGGCTCAGTTGTGAAACTTCTGTTGCAACCAAATTGTTCTAAAATAAACCCTACATAGATATATTTTTACAAACACTGATCATTCAGTGTCATTTCACTCTAATCCACCCCAAGGGATCTAGTAACAAGAACCTGCATTGCTCTCACCTTCTGAGGCAGGTTGTAACAGAGGTGAAGGGCCGGATTTTGCCTCAAGCCTCTGGCAGTTGTAGTCAAGGAGCTTTGCTGGAAGTTTTCTTAAAATCTTCAATTGCTCTGCTTCAAAATTAAAGATTACTTGCCTAGTTACAGTAAAGCTGGAGACATTTAAAGCCACTGTCCACTTCCATATGAGTTGCCCTGTCCATGCTTTCTGGAAGTTTTATGTGCATGCATTTCACCTTTGCACTTAAAGGCTTTACATTATATGTTTCCCCCCAGGCTCAGAAGAAGAGTAAAAAAGGAAAAATCTCTGTATTTTAAATGTCTCATGAGCCTCAGCTCACAACTTTAGAAATAATCTTCTGTGAGAGCCACTGTTTACTCTTTCCAGTCACAGAAAATTCCTTGTGACCAAAACTGTAAAAAGTGTTTATCTGAACATTTAAAATGCTGACAGTTCTTTCATTCCCCATTAGAGAAGTTTTAGTGTGTCCTTTATCTTATTGGAACACACTGAAGGCAAATCATCCTTGTTTACCTCCCTTTCTATGACAAACGCTTCTAGCATTCCTTTTCAGTCCTTAGGGGGGGAAACCTTCCTTTCATTTGCTCACTGCCAGCCCTGGGCACTGCTTTGACACTGTTCCCAAGTCCTCCTGATTCATTGCGGCCCCACACAGAAGTTGTTACAGACTGTTCCTCTTGTCCAGGGGCTTCAGATGCAGAAGAGGGGAAAAGTCCTGTTCTGTTTACAGTGAACCATCACCTGCCTTTGCCACACAGGGTTTAATGATGCAGTGACTGCACTCAGCAGCGCTGCAGGACATCAGAGATGTTATCTGCTTTGCTAAAAGCAGTGATGTTAATTTTACAGCTCTCTATTATGCAGGAAAAAAAAGGGACAGATTTCTGCTCATATAAGTTGGCTCTGCTGTTTTACTGTTACTTAGACACTCTCCAACCAGGCAGGGGACAGGTCAGGAATCATCACAATGAGCTGGGCATGAGTGAGCTTTTGACTGGATGATTTGAGAGGAAAGTGCATCTCATCCCTATGGAGCAGGGAGAAATGGAGTTAGAAAATGAAGTAATAAAAGAATTTCCTGTGCAGCTTGCTCTGAATGAGTGCCATATGGGAAATCTGTGAGGTGCCACAGAGCCAGCATCCCTACTGGGACTAGGACTAGCAGAGCTGTCAACTTTCTTTCCCATGCTTGCCCTATAAATCATGCCTGTTTCTAAAGTTTTGGCCACCAGCAATGATCCCTAGTGCCAGTGTAAGTCTTTATCTCTAAGAAGCACAATTTTTCAGAAGAAGAAAATTGTACCAGGTTTTCTCAAATGGCAATAACACCACTTTAACCCAAACTTTTGGTGGGCAAGGGCCATTTAGTGAGCCCTGAAATTCCATCCTAGACAAAGTCTCTGTCAGCAGACAAGAAACTTGGGTATTTCATGTCTAAAGTTTAGACACCCTGGATCTGCTAGACTGTAGAGGTATTTAATCTTCACTCATTACTGTGAGTGATTTGTGAACATTCTGAGGAATAAAAGCAATGATTTAGTTTTCATTTATTTTCATAACAATATTTATCATTTATAGTAACTAGGACAGCTTCCTGCAATTTCAGAAAACCTCCATGTATTCTTACCTAATTTAATGAATCTCCAAGGAGCCCATATTGCATTTCAAACACTTGGAGTGAGCTAGTCATTATTCATCTGCCTCCAGATTTCAATCAACAGCTCTAGGAGGCAGAAAAATGAAAGAAAAAACTGTTGAAATATAATCAGAGGAATCATTTGCTATCACTTACAGAAATTAAACATATTTATAGAAAACTGAACGATTCTGTCTGTAAAGGCTGCTCAACAGGAGTAAATTTACTGCCAGTTTGATTTGTAATGATTCAGTCAGCAAATAAATAGAAGTAAGCCCTGGATGATAAAAAAATTACTGTTCTTTAGAAATATGATTCTGCTATGATGCAAAGACAGTCTTGATAGAATGACTTGACTGTTTTGTATTTGAAGTGGGGGAAGATAGTTGGAGACCAAGATCTTTTGGATATATAACTTAGTGATTGCATCATATGTTGAGAATGGGAAGCTTACTACAAAGGTTTTTGAAAAGAACCTTGCATGCTGAAATAGCAGATCAAGGTCTGCAAGCACACATGCCTCATAGCATAATGTTACCTCAAAATCCCATATAAAATTAATTATTTCCTCCCAAACTACTCAACACCACCAAGTCGAACTGATGCTATGTATTCAATTTATTTTCTTCCTTTCTTTTGCATTCCCAGATGGAGAACAGTAAATATGGAACTGAAATTTCAGTACAAGTCAGAAGCAGGTGCATTTTTTTTGATGCTCCGAATATTTTTGTATATGAAACTTGAGCTGAAAAAGGTGCAAGTGAAGGTTGCTGATGGGCATTGTAACAGTGTGAAGAAGTGTTGAATAGTTAAAAAAGCCATTACTGTCCTCTGGGCAATCTTTTCAGTGCAGAGTGGGCCTGACTGTACTTCTGTGGAAACAAACCATGGTAACTTCTGCCAGTAAAATACACAGGTGGCTGATGGCTGTGGGACACATAAGGGCATATAGAAGAATGAACTTCAAAGCACTTCAGTAGACAGAAATTTTATCTGCACTATTCCTTATCAAAGTTATCCATGCTACTTTTCTGCCCTTTCTTTTTCTATGGAAAATTGTCAGCAAACGGTACTGTCTGCCCCAGAAACACCCTTTGTCTTGACTCTTGATGATTAAACAGGTTTTGAAGTGCCAGTCCCTTGCTGTAGTCATGCTGTTGAGTGAGGATAGTCTGATTAGATAGAGTAAGGCTCTAAACCAGCTAAATCTCACAACAGAGATCAGCTGGCTCTGTTTTTTCTTTGTTTTTGTGTTTAGCAAAACATCACTTCAGGCTGTTTTATGATACATCTTCTTCCTTCAGCAAGGGTGTTTATATTTTAATTACGAGGCGATGTGATCTCTTTTTGCAATGTTTGTGCCTGCTGTAGCATTGCTCCTCTAAGAGCAATCACTTTCAAGGGAGGAATAAGTATTACTATTTGATAGTCACTTTTAATATTGGTTAGGTGTTAATGGACTTCGCCATTAATAACATTTTTGCTTTTTACTCAGAACCCCTCATTACACAGAATGTGTTAGGCTTCATTTGCTGCTGTCTTTTGAATAATCCTCCTCTGAGGCTAATTTATGAAGAGGCCATCCTTAAGGTGGTTCATGAATATTAGTGAAGGGTGCCCCTTACAGGTAACTATTACTTGTTACTGCCTTAGCACCTTGGCATGAAACATTAAATAAGTAACAACAGAGATGACAGGTGACTGATTTTAAAATTCCTTAAGGCTCAACATGGAGCCAACAAAAGCCTCTAAATCTACAGAGTCAGAGGCTACGTAAGTCAATCCACACAACTGAGTCTGCAAGGCCCCTTCATCCCCAAATTTGGTGTTTGTATATCTTAAGAGAAATGTTGAAAGTCATTTTACTGAGAATATACAGATAAATAGTCAGCCTTCTGCTAGGTTGTCTCTTCAGACTTCTGTAAATGTGTCAATGCTTATATATATTTGAGACAGAGATATATCCCCAGTTAAGCTCTCCTGGATGTACTAAGTCACCTCCAAGAGCAGACTAAACAAGGTCCATGATGTGCTAGGAATAATTCTCTCTCTCCCTCTGCCTCTCACTAGTATCTGTTAGCCTGAGCAACAGATTAACATAACTAGAGAGGTAATAAAGAGTAAGGGTCTGTCTGTGCTCCACAGGGCAACCTGCTCCTGTTACTGCTGTAAGTTCTCACAGGAATTGAAGTGGGATTAAAATTTAGAAGAAATGGCTCAAAATAACATAGAAAATCTAACAAAGATTTTTTTTTTTAGTTTTACAAAGAATACCCTTTTCAGCAAAGCTTTTTTATTACTGACTAGAATACAATAAAACTGGATTAAACTTTGTAACTCTTATGCTGAAGCATCTTTCATAAGCTTTGCATGCTTTTACACTAATCAGGGAATTCTCTATTCCCTTTGGTATAGTGTCAGGTTTTGGGGGCTTTTTGTGTGTTTTTTTGGCCTTATTTTTTTTTTGGATGCTAGGATGTGGAGTCTAGGCAGGTTATTACAAAATTAAAACCTGCTTCCCTTTGCAGAAGAGCAATTCATCATATTGTGCAGTGAGACATACAGGAATTTAGCCTGAGGAGGTAGAAATGTAAGTAAACAGGAGCCTGACATTTATGAGCATGCAGGCATTTCTGCAATTCAATCCACGTATGCAAAAGTTAGCTACTCTGCAACTAACTCGTTTTGCATCTGCTCAGAGAAGGGTGTTATAAGGTAAAAAATTACTAATTCAGAAGATGACATGACCACTTAAACTCTGTTTTAAATTCATGTGTATTTTTGGAAGTGCACGGCACGGACACTTCAAATGTAAATCACTGCCACTTGAACACAGCTCAGGAGAAACACTTCTGAGCTATTGGCTCTGTTCTGTCTCAAAGAGGCTGAAAGAAAAAAGTGGGATTTGTGGTTATGAGGTTTCTAACTCATTCAAAACATAATATAGACAAATTTTCAGTCTTTCAGAAAAGATACTGATTTTCCAAGATCATTCTAATCTTTTATGGTGTTTTAAAGGCTTCTTATTTACTAAATCTGTTTTGGTGTTACAATTTCAAAGTATTCATTATATATTCATAAAAGTATTAATAGAATAGTTTGTAGTATGTTATTAACTCATGGTTTTCATTTTTTGGAGCTGTTTCTGGGAGGCATTTCCAAAATAATATTGCTAATTTGTCCTTTCAGTTTGAGGACTTTTGCATGATGTTAGTATATAGTCAGGGTGAAGAGTGGGTCTGTGCATTTCTATCACAACTTAAAATAAAAAATACTGCTTTCCTTCAAAATACCCTAAAGGAAGGATCTTATTTTCAATCTTCAAGTCTATACCCTTTTACTAGGTACTGACATCAGTCTGTAACAAGCAGCAAAGGTGGATAGGGAGAGAGAGGAAGACCTGCAGATACGAGGCATGGGAGAACCTGCCTTCATTTGTACAAGTAATTTATGTCTAAACATATAAAGCAAACTAGTTTAAAATAGTCTGTGTGCACAGCATCAAATACTTATGGGGGGTGTTCCAAAAAGGGACAGCACTATCCAAATTGCCAGCCTTGGTGGCCTTGGTCCTGCTGCCTCCCAAGCAGTGCCAAGGGGCATTGGGTACCAGCTGGCCCAGACAAAACCATTCCTGGGACCCTCTAACAATTTGCAAATGGGGTGAACAGGACTGAGTTTCTTGAAAGCACCCTAGTACTGCTTTAATTTGCAGGAAACTCGCCACAAATCTGGAAAAAACCCTCTTTTACCAGTTGTATTCCAAATACCAAGTCTTTTTTTAATTGCAGCTAATACGCTCTGTAACAAAAATATTATTTTTTACTCTCTGGAGCAGTCACAAACACCATACCTGAGTCAGTCCCACTAGTATTGGTGCCCAAGGGGACCTCTGATCTTGGAAAATGATAAATAACTAGAGTGTCACAATGCTGCTACAACTTTGGGACCAGAGTGTGCATCTGTGGAGCTGTTGTACCTCGCAGTCATTTGCTTTCCTGAGCCTTTCCACTGTTCTCATCACATAAAGTCGCCTTAAGTGGCTTAAAATGTACTTGGCATTGGGATACATTTTGGACTTCTTCCAAGTGTGCAAAAGTACAATTCCTAATTCTTAAGCCTGGCAGAAGTCTGGCTACTTGAAACTGGCAGGGCTATACAAAATGCTTTTAATGTCAGTGACAGCCAGGCTGAACGACTTTGTTTTACCATTAACTCTCTGCGCACAGACTAAGACATAATGTGTTTATTTTAAAGTCAGAGAACCCTCATGGGAATCATTAAATAATTTCTTTAAATTGTGGTATACACAAAATATCATTTGTTACAGTGCTTCAAGCAATAACTGTTTCCAGGGAAATTACCTTAATGAAGCTATTTCCCTTATTTCTCCCATTATTCATACATTTCTGTTATTATTCACATCCTCTTGTGGATTTGCTGGCACTGGGACAGTGGTACACAGCTGATTCGTGGCCTTTTGTAGATGGGATTGATTTATCTGTTTTATCCCATTCCTTACATTGCAATGAAGCAATAAAATAAGCAGAAAGTAGCTGATATACCTACAGATTGAAAGATGTCAGCTCATTATGGAAATTACAGCGAAGAACTGAAATAAAAAAGGCCTTCCTATGTCCCAAAGATAGGTTAACTTGGATGGGGTATCCATGTAGAGATCCTCTGCATTTTAACAGCTTTTCCTTAGGCGAACCATCAACCATTCATCTGTATTTTTACTCCACCCCAGAGAGTGCAACACACACTTTCAGCTTGATCTAATAAATATGGTCTGAAAAGCTCCCACATGGCCCCAGCATCACTTCAGGTACTTTTAACATCTCAGAGCTCCGGGCCAATCGGCTTCAGTTGCAGAGATTGTTCCTTGGTGTAGACATGTACAAGAATACTCCAGATGCAGGTGGTCCTGAGTCATAGACATTTCCTGGGAATTAAGACGAATGCTGTCCACGGTTATATGACACAGCTGAGTTTTAAGTCTATTTTCATTATCATTATAAAACATGGTGATAAAACACTTCTCAAGTCTCTCATCTGCCATAAAAATTGCAATGTTGAATGTTAGTATTAGCTGGGCAGCGAGATAATCTTGCATGATGGCCTGATCTGGGAATTAGGACTGAGGAGCATGTTGGTGGTGGTGGTGGGGAAACTTTCTGCTGAAGGTGACTTTCACCTTGCAGAAGACTATAGCCATATGGCCATGCAGTCATGCACAAAGCTTGCACTTAAGCAGAACTGTTCAGATCCGGTTTACTTGTAGCATATAGTAAACAAAACCAAAGCAAACCTCCCTAGCTGAGTATGACCTCAGATGCTGCTTCTGGGTAGGCTGCTGGAGTAGTGCTAACTGTGTGAGACTGGGCCATTTGGCACTTCCAAAGCATGTCAAACTGTACGAAAACACCCAGGCACTTCACCATATGCAGTAAGAATCAGAAATAAACCAAGCTGTGGTGTCTAGCAGCTGGTATGTCACTGATGTGTAAAGCCAACAGAAGTAAAATTGTTACTATTGACATAAGAGACATGGTGACTGCCTTAGCGCAGGTGGTGAATGCAGGTTGGCATAGTTTCACTGCCATGAGTGATTTTGTGCTGACTGATCTCAGCTGAAGTGTTGAACTGAAGGTATCACTGATGGAAGAGGACTGGGTTGACTGTAAGTTACACAAAATCAGAAGTAGCAACAAGACATCTTGTACAGATTGCTCAGAAGTGACATAGTGGCATAGTTTTATCTATAGTCTTTCTTGATGCTTCCATAAAATATTTTTTTTTGCTTTTTTTTGCAGTGCAAATCATCTGCATTCGCAAGTGATACCTGCACGGGGCAGTATTTCTGCTTTGTAAGGGTCCCTTTCCGTGAAGATACCTGAGTTTTTGCAAACTGGGTTCCAAACCTTTTTCACTTGGATTGCTCTAAATCACAGGCAACACAACTGATTAATGAGGCTATGGTGTTGTAAACTGATATAACCAGATTTCTGCTTGGCAGTCAGAATATGGCGGGCAAAAGTAAGCATGATAATTGTTTTACTTTAATATAGCTTAGAATCACAGTAGAAGTGCTGGAGCAACCCTGAGTATCTGAAAGGCAGGTGGCTGGTGATGAGAAAGACCTCAGGAATAACAATCCTCAGCAGGAACAAGGTGTCTGTCACCTGCTGCCCACTTTTCAACCTCTCTCCCTCCCTCACTCAGCTTCCCAGCTGCTCTTGGAACTTGCAAAGTCATTTCAATCCATTTGGTTCAGTTCTATATATCTTAACTCTCTGTCCTACATGTGTGGTCCTCAGTGGTCCCCTCTGTGCCTGCTCAATCATGCTGCCAAAATGAACCATTTTCCTCCAATCAACTCCTTGTTCCTGTATGACCCAAAATGCTGGAATAATTCGGGTTATTAATATCCAGCAAAAATTGCACTTGGTGTGTTATTTTTCACCAAAATGATTTCCTTTTTTGTGCCTCATAAACACATGGACTACCGTAACTGAAATGGCAGCAATTATTCTGTTGCAGTAGAGCTAAATGTTCCGAGATGAGAATCTCTTCAGCCAGGACCTCAGGAAAAATGGAAATATATCCATCATGCTGCATATTTTTTTTGCAGTCGAAGAGGAAAATTTTTACTTGTCTTTTCTCATTGGTGTCACTTTAGTGTCAGATAATTACCCTGGACTGCTGGTCATGATAGGTTAGAAAGAAAGGATTTTCACAGGCAGAGTATCTCCCACTTATTAAATTAAGTATCTGGCTTTTCCAGTGGTTTAATACATTTTATGTGTATAGGCATATACATACTCATGCAGATATAGATACACTCATATATATGCACACATATTCACACATATAGAGCTGTAGCTGTTTATGTGTGTGTGTATATATACATATAATGTCCTGCTCAGTCCTGTTGTCTGTAAAATATTGATGACTTCTCCTTTCAAACATCAGGAAAAGACTTAATTATTTTTTCTTTTGGCAGTATTGGCATTGTAAGTTAATTCTGCATCCTTTTTCCTCCAGATATTTTTATCATCTCCTTAGAACGAGCAATTAAATGTCAATATAATTAAAATTTTTAAAATTCAATTGACTTTACTGCCGGTTCAAGAAAATACCAAATAATTTAGACTTGAGGGTGAGACCAGGTAACATGAAGTAGCAAAATACCAGAATGCCTCAGTCCTCTCCCAGTTTATCTGCCTTTACAGCTGCTTTTCACAGACTTTTCTCTCAGCAGTGAAGTGGTACCCATATTGTTGGTGCTTATGCAGCTCTGCAAAAGATTTTTCAGTCTCAGCATCCTTGCTGCACTTACTCAGCTTTGCTTCAGACTTACTACACTGATTATTCAGTGCAGAAAAAAACTCCAAACCAAATAAAACCCCCAAGAAAACCTTGCTGGAAGAATTGATAAGGCAAGTTATTTGCTTTTTTATAACAGTAGATTCTGACATTAAAAAAAGTGTCCTGTAAAGACCCTATAAATGGAACAAGTTGGTTTTTCTTCTCTGAGTGCCTTTAAATTAATAATTGTGGAGGTTTCAACATTCTTTTGCAGCATCAGTGCTGACTTCATTTCCAGGTTGCAGCAGGCACACAGACATGGCAGTCACTGGTTCTGCTTGCTACATCCTGTTTGCACACCTTGTCCAAATCAGGAGCAGCAGGCAATTTCTGGCTCAGAGAAGGAAGAGTTTTTCCTCTGCACTAAGGAGCCCTCTGCCCCAGCACATGGAGAAACAGAGGCTATGACAGATGCATGAACTGTTCTGATTTGGACCCAGGGAAAAAGCAAGAACTGTGTCAGGGGAGATATAGGTTGGATATTGGGAAAAGGTTCTTCACCCAGAGAGTGGCTGGGCACTGGAACAGGTGCCAGAGTTGAAGTGCACGGAATTCACAAAGTGCTTGGACAATGCTCTCGGGCACATGATGTGATTCCTGGGGTTGTCCTGTGCAGAGACAGGAGCTGGACTTCGGTGATTCGTGTGTGTCCCATCTGGCTCAGGATATTTTATGATTCTATCAATTTTTTACTAATATCAGATAGACAAGTTTGAGAAATCTAAAACTATATAAATAATCCCATATATGTAGATATTTCTTCTTTCTTTTCTTGCTTGTGTTTTCAGTTTTGGTTTATTTGTGATTTTTAAATTTTTTTAAAATGTCATGAAAATAATAAAGTGATAATTTCGTAATATTGATATGATTTATATCTAACTTGAGTTACATACAAGTAAGATTTTCAAAGCCCACCAGAACACTGAGATATTCTAGTGAGACAAGCTCATTATTCAGATTACTTCCATCCCAGCTGGCACTGCTGACACAAGACTAATTTACACTAACTCACAGAAGAACTTATTTTTTTTTAAGAATAAGATTATCTGTAGCCACTGTTAGTTGCAATTAAAGATTTACCAGATAAAAAAAACTCTAGATGCAAAAATGTATGTGTTACAATTTTACAATGGTGAGTGATTTTATTGTGAATTCACACCTAGTCTGTAGTAAGCTGTTGTGGTTCACAGGAAATGAAGCTGCTTATACAAAGCCCATTATTGCACAGATACAATGAGATGTATCTGAAGAGTAAGTTCTAAATAAAATGCCTGTACATTTCCATCATATCAGACTAGGCAGGGTGAACAGCTTCTAAGGGGAATCATACTGTTTGTTTTATTACTACTTGTCTGTAGCACTGATGACAACATTCAGTAATATGTTAGATAAGTGACAGCAAATATCTGGTGGCAAGTTGGCAATTAAAGTGTGTGCTGCCTTTAGACATTTGTTATGAAAGGTGGTTTTGACTTTTCTTCCTTTGAAATATATTATATCATGCAATGTCTGCTGAATAGGACATATGTTACAAATTACAAGCACTGGTGAGATACTGATCAAGGAAAGAGGTTATATTTAAAATAAATAGTTGTGTTTTCAGTCTATTCTGGGAACACTTGAATGTTGATGTTAAAGCTGCAATTATTTAATTCATGAGAGGATCCATGTTTCATCATTTGAACAGAGCAACTCATCTCCCTTTAAATTGCTCCTAAATTGAAAAAAAACCCCAAAACACCACCCCACCACCCAACTGTCCCTGTCTGAGGGGACTGCTTAGGTCTGCATGAATGAACTGGTAGATTTGAATACTTCATAGTCAAAACATATTCAACAGCAGTGCTGAATACTTTGGAGAAGCAGATCTGATAATCCCAGTGGCCAGAAAATCTGTTAGGAAAGGTTCCTCTCCAGGCAGTTAGCACTTGCCATATGTCCTCAAGCATAAAGAAAAATGTCCTCTATAAATGTGTCTTATCAAACAATTGCAGATGTTCTTATTACGTGGAACCGACTCTTCTGTGAATTGCTGCACTCTTGTTCTCAGCATTATCATTTGACAGTGAATTTCAGGTGCTCCATGCTCTGTGAGAAGTATTTCCCTTTAGCCTTTCCATTTCATTTAATGTCACCTTGTTCATCTTCTGAGAAAGGGCAAGCGAGAGTCCTTTGAATTACCTTCTCTGGATCACTCATTACAATAGGCAGAGGTGATAGAGCTTCTTATTATTAAGTTTGGTATTTCCTATTACAATACTCTGTTTTCAGTTGCTTTTAACTTTGTCAGACATGAATGCTTCAGGCTGTAAATGTGAGTGCTATGTGCTCACCCTAAGCTGAATTTTTTTCAGAGGTTTGAGGCAAAGTAGATTAGCCACTTCTGAGAAGGAAGAAAACAACTAGGGAAAAAACCCCAAAAACACAAAAAGAGCAGCTGTTGTTGAGTATTAAGGAAAGCACTATGATGCAATTTTGATCATTCAGCTATAATCCAGGCCCTCTGGCTCAGGGTCTTGGGAACTGTGTCTTAATGAGTTCTTCTCCTTTGAATATTCACTCTGTAACAGCTACTCTGTTCAGCCAGTTGTCCCAGTCTTTGTGTGTCCTTCCCTGTGGAGCAAAAGAGGCATTCATGGACTCACTGGCTCCAGATCAGCCTGGACTGAGTCAGGGATGGAAACAACAATGTGGGGACACTGAAAGGGGGCTTAAAGGGGGAGTAGGGGGGAGAAAGTCAGGTCGGGAAGACATGGTAACTAACTGTGTGAGGAGACTGGGCATTGGGAAGAATCAGAATCCCCCACAGCATCAGAGGAGGCTGAAGACCTCAGCTGCACCCATCTTGTGCTTCAAACCAGCAGGTGTGGGATGATGGCCAGGGTGTCCCCGTCGGGCTGTGGTGACACATGTAGGGCAGGAGTCAGTCCAGGAGCTGCAGCTGAGGTGCCTGAGGTGATCCAACCCCATCACCCAGCCACGATGGGAACAGCATGCTGTGAACGAACGGAAGGGAAAACCAGAAAGTGCTTCAGAGCAAAGGAATACTAGAGTTCAGCTTGTCAGTGCAGTGGGATTACGTCTCTCTTGAGCACTCTGGTTTCAAGTCTTCAGTTACATGATTATTTATCATTTTGGCTAAATGTCACCTCCTCAGTCAAAACACAGAATTAAACATCTTAAGGGATAAATATTGGACATGTAGTAGAGAAGATGGCTCCTTTTAGGATCTCAGCACCATTTATTAAAGATGGTTGGAGGAGTTGCAGGAACCTGATGGAGGAAAAAAGAATGGCCAAGTGATGCTGTGGAGGATTGGCTGCAGTTATTGCCTCTGCCACTGTGTTTCTGTGCAAGGGCAGTCAAGGCATATGGTAAGCTCTTCACATATGCTAAGACATGTTCCTCATTTTCTGTGGTATGTGATACGAAACTCTGGGATCACGTCTATCAAAGCACTGAACACTCAGATTTGTTGCTTCAGTTAGAATTTTCTATATAAAGCTTTGAAAAAGTAAGGTTGAAAGTATCTCTAATTGGGTAATCAAAAGTAATGCATTTTTTAAATTAATAGCTATGCCTCAGATCCCTCTTTGCAATGTGGATCCCTATTAATTTGCTGAGTATGTAAAAAATACAACTCATTAACAGATTTCACATAAAATAGGCATCATGGGAAGAAGCAAATAATTCTGCCTCCAGTGTGTAGTTTCAATAGCCTGCAGGAGGTAAAATATGGAAACAAAACAGAGAAAAATATGGCAATAAAGAGCTACTAAATCTGTACTAAAAACGATAAGGTGCCTAGGAGAAAACAGTATCATGTAATTCCTATGGTGTTTATGCTTACACTGGGGTTGGTCCTGTAAAAGCAGTCAAACAAATGCTCCTCCATTGCTTCTCCAAAAATAAAAGGCTCAGTCTCCACAGTTTGTCATTATCTGGAAATTCCACCACTGTGATTTTAATGACCCATTCTCAAATGACCCCTCTTCCTGATCTACCTGTTGAAACAGAATCCTGAAAATGAATTTTTCAGAAAAAGCAGCACTGCTCATTTATAGTCTCAATTGCCTCACACTGATGCTCACTGAGCGACTTTGTGTTCTGGATCCTCTCCTGAGAAATCCATCTTTACTGAAACTTCAAAAACTGTTACCAGATTGACATAAATTCTCACATCAATTTTTCCTCCATCAAAATACTGTCGGTTTCCGGGGGGTGTTCTGGTGGGGTGCTATGACCTTCCAAAATCGACTCCAACAGAAAGTCGCTCGGCAGCCCCTGCATTCACACAGACACACACAAGCACCAGACAGCTTCTTACAGGTCAATGGCAAAGAGGCAGGAAGGGTCCTTGTGTGGAATTCCACGGCAGAGGTTTATTTCAGGCCCACACATGAAGGAGACCAGGGACAAAAAACCTCGGGGGATGGAGGGTCCAAGGTTATATACAGGGGCGGGGAAAGCATCAGGGGCAGGGGCCGTATACAGGTGGGACTGGGGTACAAGAGCCAATGGGAAAATCAGAGGGAGTGGCGAGGAACAAGGTCCAATGGGAGAATGGGGAAGGGAGAACTTTCTAAAGAAGGAGCAGATAAGGTATAAGGGGGCGGGGAGGCCAACTGGCCAACCAGGGAAGCAGAGCTGGGATACATTAACATAACAGAATGGGGCATGCTGGGAGAGGCCTTTTTTAGTCACCTTAACCTTGGGAGTGTTTCTCCACTTAGGGCACCTTTTCTCTGGGGGATTTTTATAATCCCTGGTGCCATGGGCTCACTGGCCACCACAAAATACCAAGACAGATACCTGCATACTTGGCTTGGAAAAGTTTAAGAGAAAGGGGAGGTGAGGGAGGGAAGTCCATCTAAGCACTCTCTTCCAGTTCAACTCCAAATTAGACATCTGCAGTAAAAATCTGGAGTAAAAGAATTTCTTTTTTTTTCCCAGGCGTTTGGCTGTACTGGTTTTGTCAGGAAAGGGGGTTGGTCCTTAGGGAAAAAAAACACCAACAGAAATTTATCTTCTATAAACAAGTTTCAGAACAGGAGATGGACACAGTACTGGCTGGGCTTTTTCAGCACAACGTGGAAAATATGGCACATTTTGGCAATGATGTCTGGTGCCTCCTGATCCTGACTTCTAGAGCCACAGTGACACAGGGCTTCTGAGACATGCCCAAGGCTCCAGGGGTATGAGGTCTAAACAGTCTTGCCCATCTCTAGGACAGGACCACTTGCAAATACTGTGCATAATAGATAAGACGCATAGTTTCTGGGAAGTCAAAATGGACCCAATACCAAGCTGTTAACAAAATCTGTTTCTCACATTAAATAGAGGCAGTGACTGCCTTTCTCCATCCAAGACTGGGCAGCTGTTGATTCAAAATTTCTTGGTAAAAATTTTTTTCAGAAAGAATGGGACAGATGGGGTTCTCCAGCTGAACTAATGAAAAGTCTGACTGCCTCTAGGCAGTAGAGAGAAAGACAACAGAGTGAAATTAGTCTGGCTGACTTCAGGTGTCTGTGGTGGGGTGCAATGACTCATGTCCTAGGAATTCCTGCTTCTCCGTTGATTGCAAAGGAAGGCGAGGAGCCCAGCTCAAGTCAAGGAAGCTGCACACATCTAGGTTTAGTGAGATAAAACTCACCATGGAAGATGTTGCATTTCTTCCCTCGAATAGGTACAGTAAACAAGAAACATACGTGCTACACTACATTATACAGGGAATGAGTATATTCCTTACAGTACCCAGTCAGCCCACATGGCAGAGCTAAAAGGATGAGAGACTCCCCACAAATGTGGACAGATGCATTGTTTTTAAGCTGAGCCAGGCTCAGGAAACACAGCAAAGTAGTTGGGAATAGCCCCTGTGCAAGGAGTGTGAGGAAAAGACACTTTGCCTACACTGAGTTATAAACTGCTTTGGGTTGGAAGGGACCTTTGGCCCCACCTGTACTTCCTGTACTGTATCTAAAAATAACGTGCCACATTTTATAAGTGATCATACAGCAAAGTCTGTGCTATTCGGAGTTTCAGAATCACGATTTTTAGTCACAAAAGACATTGTTCCTTAGCTTGATGAATGACTCCCATTTGGAGTGGCTTAATGCAGACTAAATTGTAGTTATGAGGAGAAACTCAGGAAGTGAATAGTAATTGCACTTGTCTGTTCATGATTAAAAAGGATATATTAAAAATCATACAATGCTTAAAAGATCATTTAGGAGGGTATTAATTTTAGTGGTGTGAATTATGTAAGTCCAGAGAAACATATTCTAAACTATGCATAGTAAGTAAAACCTATTTCTGGTAAATAAACCAATTTCTGTTTTGAAAAACATATTTTATGCACCATTTAAGACAGTAGGAGTGCAATAGAAACAATAATTTGAATGAACAGCTTTCACAGTGTCAATTCAGAGGTTCTAAATGACAATAGACAGAGTTGTAAACAATCTCCTATCCATATATAAAAGTGATGAAGGAGTCTTAGAGCTGAAACAATGTTCTCTTTAAGTGAGTGGGGCAATCTGCGCCCTTAAACTAAGAATGTATTTAAGAGTTGCAACTCCTGTAACTAGAGGTGCACTGGTATTCTCTGAAATTCTTCCAGCCAGCGCAGAAGACGGGGGTTACTGGGACATTGCTGGGACTATTGCATTAGGAGGTGGTACATTTTTTAACCTGTGAGACATTTATAGGGACAGGATTCCGAGCCCTGAGTACCTTATCTAGGCTGTAGACCGTAACAGCAGGGCAAGTGTAAGAGGAGGCTGGGAAAACTCTATATGTGCTTTTAGCAAGTAAAAAGATCCTTGGAATAAGATCAATGGTTAGAAATATGGACATCAAAGGAATAGGAAGTCCTATAATTTTAAAAACACAGGAATCAAGGAAATAATGGCATTAGCAACTGCTCTTCAGCTAGTAAACAAGTAAGCTGAGAGACCATCCAAAATGTATTTTGTAAATAAATGCAAAGGCCCTGCAAAAAAACCCCCGAGAAATGAGACAAACTTGTGATTTCTAATGCAAATGATGAAAAAAGATTTTACAAGGATGAAAAGGGAAGGAGCCTGATGGAGTTGGTCTGAATGCATCAATCAAGTGACTAAATGACCAGAATATTAATTTTGGGCTTTCCAAGAGATATCAATACAGACTGTGACTAGCATTTGTGCAGAAAATCCATTGCACAGCCCCGACTGGGCAGCCTTGCCAGGCTCCCAAACCTACGTGGAACATGCAGTAGTCCTTAGTGCAGGGCTCTGTGCTACTGCAGACATAGAAAACTGACCTTTACCCCAGAGACTATGAAAGGAGGACACCAGAAGGTAATGTATAACAGGGGGTATTACAGGCTGATTAAATAGAGTTTGTCACACTGTTTAAGACAAGTCACAGGAGAGGAAAAAGGAATGTAAAAAGCAAACCAGGAGTCATCATACTGGGAGAGATAGGAGAATGAAGGGCTAAAAAATGCCAAAGTGAGAAAATAAAGAAGCATGTTTCTGAGCACAATCTGATGGAAAAATAACCAGCTCACTTTTCAATTTCTCCTATGCACCCAGTACACATCTGCCACCAGCATCCTCTGTAATCGTTCAAGCTAACTAGCTCTTTCAAGTCCTCTGGTCATCCATGCATGCTAACTGAGCTCTGATGTTCTTCAGGACACACAAATTCTGGTACTGGGTGAATCTAACACATCCTTCTCCCTGCGGCAACTTTGACGTCTATGTGAAATGAAAGTGAGATAATAGAACTGTCTGTTCTACCCAACACTGCAGTGCTATCACATTTAAATACACACTCCTGACTTTGTAAAATACAATAACATTAACTTCAAAAGTTGATCTACACTGACTATTTAATATTTTCTTCTTTACTGTATTCATCATTTTTAAAAGGAATGAAGCAAGGTTGATGCAAAGAGAAACATTTAAACTTTAGCCTTACTACTGGTATAAGCTAGAATTACATGTATTTTGACATAAGGAATTAGGCTAGAGGACATGTCTGTGCTCTTACAGATTATGAAATTAGGAATGCTTTGGAGGTATTTTTATATGTATATATAGAAACACCCCCACAGAGTCATGTTTCACTTGAATACTGGCAAAGTTCAAATGTAAATTTTGGGTCTAAGACTGACAGACTGTAAAAGCAAGTGTATCTTGGGATTTAGATTTTGTATGAGCTGAAGGACTGATGTTACATGTGCGGAATGCTGACTAAAATGCAAAATTGAAAGAAAAAAATCATGGCAATCAATGTGTGTAGGTTAACAGCAATGAAATGCACCAATAAGCAAAATCACCCTGATGTATTGGGAGAGATATAACTAAATACATTAAAGGAAATGGCTGAAAATACGACTGTGTGATAACGCACATGAAAAGTGGTGCTTATGAGCAGAAGAAATATGTTCTCACTCCAAAGGATGTGATCAGCCAGAACTTACATCAACCAAATCAAAACTGACACAGTTAAAAAATATTTGCGTAGATAACAAAATGCATGACTATATCATTTAATATTTGCCTTTGCTTTGTAGGTTTATTTCATTATTTAAAATGTCATGTTTTATAAATCTCAGTCTCTTTGCAGTCCTGCTTCTAATCCCTTATTCTCTCTACTTTTGAACAAAGCCCTTGAACAAACTGAAGAAAAGCTGTCGGTTAGGGGAACGGAGGCCTCTTCTAAGCTGGTAACCTTCATTAGCTGCCAATTCATTGATCAAAACAGGCAACACATTCACAACTGTACATGCAGCACATAAGCATTAGGCATTAGAAAATTTCCAGTTTTTTTCCTAGTATTTTGCATTTAAAAGTGTAAACATTCATCTTGATGGAGGACATTGATTTTACACTCACGAAAGGAGCAAAGTGACCAGTTTTCAGATGACAATCCTCAAGTGAGTATTATGTTGTGGTTTGTGACAGTGGCTGAGTGGAGGGTGTGAAAGGGTCTGGAAAGGAGATGGTACAAGGATGTACACCATCAAGGATGATGGGTGCTTTCCTTGTGGGACACTGGCCTCCTTCCCTAGTAGCTAAATCAATCAGATGACATCTTAGGATTTGTAAGAAATTTTTAATTGCTGCTTGATCAGCTGAGATAAGAGAGATGAATCCAGCTCTCAGTGACTTAATGATGGCAAGATTTCTGTGGGCAGCAAATCATGTTATCCTACTCTGGAGTCAGCTCTACTACATTGGAAAAGCACTGCAAGAGCAGTCCCTCAAATCTAATGGAAAGCTGTGTCAGATTTATGTGAGGGTCCCTGAAATGGTGCTCTTTTCTGGCTGAGGAAGTCCATTGTCAAGAAATAAATCGCAGGAGTGTTTTATGCTATCTTGTAATGATACCCCTAATTCAGCTCTGAACTACTCAGTCTCATATTAATAGGACAGAATATAAAAAACTTATCACAGATGGGTTAAATAAACATACTTTCTTTTCCAACTACAGCTGGAAGGATGATTCCAGATTATGTCACCACAAAATGCCCTTAATAACTGATGGATCCCCATGTGTGTCCAGATGCTCATCACCACTTGTGACAGCTAGTTGCTCATCCCTGTCATATGGCTTTTTGGATCATCCTCTGGCTTTGCTCTTGGCTCCCCTAGGATTAAAAATATTGAACTAAAAGAGTAAGTTAGCTCATGACTTGATGCCCATAATACTTAGTGTTCTTTGTGAACCCTCTTATTTTTGGGTGAGACCATGTACAGAGAGAGAAGAAAGAAGAAAACCAAGCAGAAATCTTGAACACGGGAGTGAGAATGTGCAAAGAACAAGAGAACAGGAATAGCTATTTTACAAAGGCGTGGAAGACAGGCATAGGGAAGGCAAGAAGCGCACAACAGGTAAAAAACAAACAAAAGACAGAATGAACCAGAAACAGGACAGCAGAGTCAGGATTATGTGAGTGAAACAGAAGAATAGAAAGTGTCCACAGTTTTCAGAAGTGATTGTTTACTATGGAGTTCTTCTGCCTGCACTGCTCTGCTCCTGCCTTAGAGGCAGCTTTTTTCAGTAACCTCTTCTGAGGGGCCTCATTCACACTTCCAGCACATTCCTTCCTTGTGCAGGTGTTCAGCATGACCATAGAAATCTCAGCCCCATTCTGTGAAGCAACCCTGATTGTTAGAAAATCATTTAAGTTGGAAAAGACCTCTAAGATCATTGAGTCCAACCTAACCCAGAACTGCCAAGCCCACCACTAAGCCATGTGCCCAGGTGCCACATCCATATGTCTTTTGAACACCTCCAGATATGGTGACTTCACCACCTCCCTGGGCAGCTATTCCAATACTTGATGACCCTTTCAGTGAAGAAATATTTTCTAATATCTAATCTTAACCTCCCCTGGCACAACTGGAGTTTGTTCCTGTTGTCCTTTTACTTGGGAGATCGACCCTCACCTGGCTACAGCCTCCTTTCAGGTTGTTGTAGAGTAATAAGGTCTCCCCTGAGCCTCCTTTCCAGCTGCTCCTCATCAGACTTGTGTTCCAGTCCCTTCAGCAGCTCATTTCCCTCCTTTTTTTCAGGCTAAACAGCCCCAACTCCCCCAGCTCCTCATAGNAGAAGTGGACACAGAACTCGCGTAGCCTCACCAGTGGGACAATCACTGCGCTGCTCCTGCTGGCCGCAGTATTGCTGATACAGGTCAGGATGCCATTGGCCTTCTTGGCCACCTGGGCACATGCTGGCTCATGTTCTGCCACTGTTGACCAGCACCTCCAGGTCTTTTCCCCCATGGCAGCTTTCCAGACACACTTCCCTGAGTCTGGAGCATTTCCTGGTGTTGTTGCAACCCAAGTGCAGGACCTGTCACTCTGTCTTGTTGAGCCTCACGGAACTGACTCGTTGATCCAGCCTGTTCAGATGCCTCTGCAGCACCTTTCTGCCTTCAGACCAACTTGCAAACTGAGTGAGGGTGCCCTTGGTCCCCTCATCCAGACCACTGATAAAGATATTAAACAGGACTGGCCCCAGTACTGAACCCCAGGGAACCAGTATTGACAGCTGGATATAACTCTGTTCACCACTGCCAGGGCCATCAGCCAGGTTTTTACCCAGCAAACAGCACTCATCCAAGCCATGAGCCGCCGGTTTCTCCAGGATGATGCTGTGGGAAATGAAGTCAAAGGCTTTGCTGAAGTACAGACAGACACATCCACAGCCTTTCCCTCATCCACTAAGCAGGTCACCTGGTCACTGAAGGAGGTCTGGTTTGTCAAGCAGGACCTAAATCGGTGCTGGCTGGGCCGGACCCCCTGGTTGTCCTATACATGCCATGTGATGGCACATCATGAGGAGCTGCTCCATGTCCTTCCCCAGCACCAAGGTCAGACTGACAGGCCTGTGATTCTCTAGGTCCTCCTCCTAGCCCTTCTTGTAAATGGGCATCACATTCACTCACCTCCAGTTCCCTGGTACCTCCCCAGTTGGCCAGGACTGCTGGTAAATGGTGGAAAGTGGCTCAGTGAGCACTTCCACCAGCTCCCTCAGTTGTCCCAGGCTCCCATCCAGCCCCACAGACCTGTTTTTATCTAAGTGATGTAACAGGTTACCAACCATTTTCTCTTGAATTATGGGGACTTCTGCTCCTCGTCCCTGTCTTCCAGCTCAGGGGTCTGGGTACCCAGAGAACAACTGGTCTTACTATTAAACACTCAGGCAAAGAAGGCTTGAATTACTTCTGCCTTATCCTTTGACACTAAGTTTGCTCCTGCATTTAATAAAGGATGGAGATTTTCCTTAGTCCTCCTTTGCTTGTTAATGCATTTATAGCAATATTTTTATTGTCCTTTACAGCAATAGCCAGATTAAGTTCTAATTTGGCCTTGGTGCTTCTGACTTTTCCCCTGCATAACCTCACAATATCCTTAGAAATACATTTTATTTTTTTTAAATTTTTCCTTTATATTTTGTATTTATTAACAGAAAGCCTGGGGATTAGTGTGCTGTGCATAATTTCCAGATTGCAGTTATCCAATTATTGCTTTCCCCCTTCCCTTTACAGATCTTATGCAATTTTATTTCTTTTTAATCAGTGTTTATTTTCAGGGTTTACTAAGTGACAGATAATATGAAATATTGCTCTAGGACAGATTAATACATATCAGCTTCTTATGAAGCCTGGGTGATAAATGACACCATGCATAAGTGAAAGATGGGCTGACAAATCTCAGAATGATAGCGTGTCTCTTTAATGTCTTTGCCACAGCCTGCTCACACATCCCTCTTTGAACACAGCTTGGGATCAGACTCTCTATCTTTCTTTTCAAGTTGAAACTGGAGATCCATTGAGATGATATATATTCTGCTTACATGAAAAAGCATTTGTGATTATGAGGCAGTCAGCTGGGATCTGTTTCTCTCTTCCATGAAGTCTTATTTGAAAGTTAAATAGCAACAAAGTGAAGTCATGATGCAGTCTGGGAACTGTAATAGCATTCTTTCTTGTGCCATTTAAGAAATATATATTCAAACCCATGGAAACAATATAATTTAAAGTAATCTTTCTATGGTGACCCGAAAGGAATGACTTGCAAAAGAAATTCAGTAGTTTCAGACAATCAAGCCTTGACTAGGTTCATTTTAAAGCTCAGAAGTGGTATTTGCTAAATGGAAGACAGATTTGGTGCAGTGCCTGCAAAACAGGAAAGTGTGAGGGGACCTTTCTGCCATTTGCATTTCTGGTTCTCTCTCCGGCAATGTGGCAACATGAGCAGCAATCTCATCCATCAGCAAGGGCAGGTCTGGAAGCGCTCTCACACCAGGTGCCGTGGATGGCTTCGGAAACCAGAGCCCACTGTCCCTTCCAGAGGACAGGGCACGGAGCAGCAGGGGCACCCTCAACAATTTTGAGCCTAGCAGCTGAGCACCATGGATTTTGAGTCCCCTTTGACATGAATCTGGCCTGATCAGAGGACTGTGAAGAAGCTTGGAGAATGCTGCTCTTCATCAGTGCCATATGGCTTTATTCATTTTAGGAGAACAGGCCCTGTTCTCAGGCCCAGTTTAAAAGTCAGGCTCTTCTCAACACATCTCACCTACTACATTCAGGTTTCCATCATCAAGGAATTAGGGAAACATGGAGAAAATGGATTATTCACACTTTTATGTCCTATGTGTTCCAGGCAGAGCTGTTAAAGCTACTATGCAAAATAAATCCATGTATAAGGTAAGAAAAAAAATAATCTTTATCTCTTGCTTTAGGAGATCTAAAGGTCTAGGATATGCTCTCTTGGCAGGTATCTAGTGGCTGCCAGGTCCGTACACCATATCCAAAAAATCCTTCTTTTGTCCCTTGAGAAGACAGAGATTAGCACAAAGGCTTTGCAAAAACAAAGTTCTGGAAAATATCAGTAATGGTCCTTTGAGCCATGGGCTTTTTTTGACCAGTATTTGAGCTCTGATAGGGGGCTAATATATGGCAATGGATCAAGGCATACAATTTACCTTTAATTTCAGGATCAGTATGTGTGATGCTGAGAATAGAGTCTGTGGACCTTAACAAAGCATTTAGCGTGAATAAAAAGTTTTACTAAATCCTTAGAGGTTGGATTAAGGATTTTACCTGTTCTACCCATTAACTGTCCAAATCACTGCACACCACTCTTTTCATGGTAAGAAAATTCCCTTGGAGATCTTCTGATGCAGAAGAGAAGGTGAATAAAAACAGTAATTGCAGTAAGGGAAATGCCACCAAAGAATTGTGGAGGGTGCTTTTTCTTGACATGGTGTGGGTAAAACAAGGACCATTCCACAGAGCCAGAAAAATAACCTGTACCAGTCCTGGTCTTCTTGATACAATCCAGTTCAGTCAGAAGCTGCCAACAGCAGCCAAGTCTGCTTTGGATTTTCTGAATGTTCGACCCCATGATGAATGAATGTATTAATTTAGCAAGAAAACAAATCTCACTCATCTGGTCAAACTGGCCAACTAGAGAAGCTCATTTCCCTGTGCAAATCAGAATTTGGGCTGTTGGAAACTTCCCTGGGTATATCTCAGGCTCCTTGGAAAAAGGTTTAATCTTATTTTTGCTCACGCTCAGTGAGTGGGAGGAGATGCTTGTTTTTGCAGTGTGGTCACAGTGTCCCATCCAAATGCGCCAGCAACAGACCATTTAGTCCAGCACATGAAAACAGATGCAGGAATGGTGTATCTTATTTATCTTTCTTCAAAAAATGACTGTGAGGGTGAAAGTAGGAAAAGATAGAAATCAGGAGACACTGTGGAGGGGTCAGATTAAGGAAGAGAGTACACTGACAGCCCAGATCAGGACTCCCTGGTATGGGGGAGCTCTATTAGAGCAGCCTGCTACCCTGAGGGACCATCCCAGCATGGGGATGCTCCTGGATAAGTAAAGCAGAAAAGCAGGGTTAAAGGACTGCCTATTTGATATCTGCAGCCCCTGTCTGGGCTTTTATTTGTGAGCGTTACTTGTAACTGCAGCCCTCAGGAAAGCTGCTGGGCCAGAAAGGTCTAATTAACACTGAATCACCTGTCCCCTGCTTGCTGCCATCTCACCGGCA
The DNA here is from genome assembly GCA_013389985.1 of Dryoscopus gambensis. Taxonomy (NCBI): domain Eukaryota; kingdom Metazoa; phylum Chordata; class Aves; order Passeriformes; family Malaconotidae; genus Dryoscopus; species Dryoscopus gambensis. The sequence goes on from WEIT01018802.1 coordinate 139,584, forward strand.
CTGGGAGCGGGTGGCAATAAACAGCTCGGCGTAGGTGGCTCTCTTTTATTAGCTACCTGGAAGCTACTGAAAGGAGGGGAAAAAAAAAAAATTATAGAGTCCCCCAGCTGAGAATTAAGCCAAAAACATCAATTGAATATGAGGCTGGAAAATGGCAGTACTGCCATAGTTAAGAGAGCAAATAGCAGTTCGTTCCAGTGCTGGAGAAGTGCGGATAAATTCTCATTGTTCCCTCTCAGCTGAGTCACTGCTTTCATTGCTGGGTGTTAAATGAATCACTTCTCTCATTTTCCCCTTTGTTATAATTTGAGGTTGTGTTTTTAACCCTTTTTAAACCAGTGTAGAGGAATGCTAAGCTGGTCTACTTGCAGAAAATTGAGCAGGTATAAAGTCTCTCTTTCCATTCCACTGTTGTTTTGGTAGGGTGAGAAATGTAAGGAAGGGGAAAGGCAGTGATCACAAGCAGTGAGTGCCATATATCTAACCCAGTCTAAGGGGGTGGGAATGACTGTCCCCTGATGGGGCACACCTGCAGTACAGCACTTGGCTTCCAAGTGTGTGCAAAAAATAAGAGATACTTGGCTTGCCTGTCCTACATGTAATCAGGAGTTTTTCTAATGGGACCCATCAGGTAAGAACAATTATTTCAGTCAAGATGTGCCTCATTTCCAGTGGTTTGAAGAACAGAACTGAGCTAATTAATTAAAAGAGTTTGGGTCATGATCAAGCCAAAAGACATACAATTTGCTGATTAAATTGACTGAAGACACAGCTGCTCAGTGTGCTAAAATAATAGTATGAACCTCAGGGCTGTTTTTAAGAAGTGCTGTAATTTCCTTACCAGCACAAGCTCCGGTAAAGTACTGCTCACTCTCCTGTGATAGTAGCATTGCCTTCAGCTTACCTGAAAGAAACAATCTCACTTCAAGTGGACTTGAGGGTTCAGTACCTGTAGTAATTAGACCCCTGAAGGACCCATCATTGAGGAACTTTTAAAAGTTTTTCTTTGATTATCTGCTTTCTGATAAAATGGAGTATAACTCTTTAATGTTGAAGTTACAATTTTTGTGTTCTGGTAACTTCAAAATATCACAAAAAATTTTTTTCTCATGAGCCAAACACCATGTCTACTGTCTCAAGTGTCAGTGTAGCAGCAAAGGCATTAATTATTTGAAATTGTTAAGCTGAATATTTACCACTAAATTAATGTCCTAATAAAATAGTCCTGTTCTGTGAATTAAACATTACATTTCTGTCAGAAATTTATGTGAAAGAGTAACTCATAGATATTTTCCGTACATTATGAAATGAAGAACTGTTAAATTAACTGATGTTGCATTTAATTAGACTACTAGAAGTTTCATTCTGTGTCTTGAAACGAGTACATATATTATCTGAGTTCTTATAGTGATTCCGCGTCAGAAAGAGCATTTTCAGTTCAGCAGCTAAATTACATGAATTAACATACCTTCAAAAATCAATCCATACAGTTCATATCAAGCTCAACTCCTCAATTCAGATAGAACATTTGGCAAAGATTAGAGAAGGACAATAAAGATGATTGAAGTTACAGACCAGCTTTAAAATGAGGAGCAATCAAATAAATTAGTCGTCTTCCATTTCCAATGGAGGTGTCTGAAGTGGATGCAGAGGTTCTGTATGAAATCATGAGTAATCCTAAGTTTGCGACATACACTGGGCAGTTACTGCATACTCTTCCCTAGTATAAAAAGTATCAAATGAACTCAGCAGGATGCTGATTCAAAATAAACAAAATAAATATTTTCTTTACACACTGCATAATTATACTGCCATGCTCATTGACTTACAATGCTGTGGATGCTAAAAGTTTAAATGTGTTGAAAACAAAAACCCATTAAGGGCTGCTAAATACAAAGATATTGATTAAGGTTTAGTAGTGTCTGAACCACCAACTGCTGTTGCTATGTGCATGGTCTGTCCTGACAGTCTTTTGTAAACATGCACATGTAATCACTATCAGACACAGGATCTGGAAATAGTTCAACCTCTGATCAGCACAGCTATTCTCAGATTCTATGTTTGTTAGAGTCGGGGTCTTTTCCTAGCATTATCTGTGTAAAACTAACATCTGACACTGTAGGTCTGAGCTTTTGCCACGGAGGAGCTCCTGGTGTTTGATCCAGGCAAACACAGCTGGAGCTGGAAAGTGCAATGATGGAGTACAACACTGTACCTCACAAAGCAGCCCAGCTATTCGAAATAAATTAAAGATCACTGTAGGTCTTAAGTGATGCTGAGTGTGAGCTATTTCAGTGAGATGCAATGAAGTGGGAGGGTGAAGGGAGGGAGTTTGAATCTGCAAGGAGAAAGGATCTTCCTTGTCACTCCAGCTGCATAGCTTAAAGGATCAAACAGCTTTTGAGATGCATCATGTAATGGAGGCTGCAAAAGTCTATATTCTAGTTTATTTCTAGCCTAGATTTTTGGTTAAGTGTGCACTAGAGCACTGCACCATTTTGTTCTCTTGGTCTCTTCAATGAGAGCAAGCTCTTTAGCAGCTGTAATTCCTTGACTCTTCCTTAGATTCAGAAGTCAATTCCTAAATTGCCCCTTTCACATGCCAGTAAAGACATAATGTATATTTCATGTCTTAATACACAAAGTTAAACAAGTCATCACATAGAGCCCTGTCCTTGTTCTGTAGTCAACTGTCCTCCTCCCAAATCTTCAGAGAGCTCTTTACAAAACATTGTGTATGTGGAACATTTTTTTTAAATTTTCTACTCAGAAGAGGTTTTTTCCCTATCTGTATATTCAGAGACACTTTAGAGAGGAAGCATTAATAGTGTCTATTTAGTAAGGAGATCACTGGGTGCTCTCATGGGTTCCCAATATGCTCAAAGCTTGCATTCCTCCTGTCCTGAAAAGTCTGTTAGACCCCAGAAATCACCCCTGGCAAATGCCTGCATGGGAGCATTCAGCTCGAGGTGTTTCACTGCAAGACACCCCAGTAAAGCTGCTCTGCCCAAGAACCTTAGGACTCTGTATTCTCATCTGAAGCCTCCCCTGGTTAAGCATAGCCAAAGATGAAAGCTGGTGTGAATCTGTGAGGCAATGCCCTGTGCCTGGTGCAGAATGACAGCACCCAAGGGAAAGGCATGCACAGGACCTTCACATAATTTTTGACACAGCAGGCTACAATTTTCTGTGCAGTATTTACAAGGTTTTTCAGGATGTTTCATTAGAGGGAGCAATCCTTGAAAAGCATGTGCTGTTCGCTGTGCTGTTCTTGTTTGACACGTCTGACAAAGCCTGTGATAATTGCTGTAAGGAGATGGCTCTGACCTGCAGGAAGGCACATAGACATGGTCTAGGAAGTGACAGATGGGAGATGGCTCTCACTGAAGTCTTTTATGGACAATGAGTGATACCTCACTAGCCTGGATTGCTCACTCTTTTCTGTTAAAACCTTGATATCCAAAGGAAATTCAATTTTATGACTGCATGGTTTGTTGGCCCAGCTATCATCCTCTCTCCAGTTTCCTCTCCAGTACCTTCTGAACTGCTCAACAGGAGTGAAGATTAGGAGAGTGGGAGTGTCAAGGACACATGTCCTTCTGGAAAACCCACAGCCAGATAAAAGGAAAATCAGATTTGTATCCCTCTTGAAAGCACACAGCCTGATCTCATCACAGGATCTGGCTGGGGTGTCAGCATCCACCTACTGACTCACTGGCCTGACCATGGTCCCTCCAGTCCAAGCACTATTTCCTCATCCTTGGTGTGGCATCCTGTGGGGAATAGGAGACTGGTGAGGGAGTCCAACTAATGGTACCAAGGGGGTACCATTACTGCAAGAGGAGCAAAAGCAGGGGAGCTCTGCTGCTCATCCAAAACAATGTGGTTTTTTTCCTGGTGGAGCTTTTGTTCTAGCTGGCCGCCACTGAGCACTGCTGCAACTGCTCACTGGCCTGCTGCAGGCATGAGCCAAGGGCTGGTTTAAAGTCAGTCCTGCTGAAATTTAGGATCTTACCCCAAACTGCTGCATAGGAGAGAATAGAGCTTCCCCAGGAAAGATGACAGTGCAGAAGCCTATGGATCTGTGTGGATGACAGCAGAACAGGGGAACCTGAGCCTCACAAAGAACACCTTCACAAAGCTACCAGTGATCAGGCACAGCTTCAACAATCCTGTCCATTCAGGCAGGACTCAACAGGGTGCAGACAGCATCGATGCAGAGCTTGTGTGTTCATGGTAACAGCCAACAAAAAGGCTGAGAGATGATGTGGTGTGGGTTCACAAAAACTATGAGGTGATGAATGGGGTGGCTGCTAGAACTGTTATTCACCAAACCCTACAGTCCTAGAAGAAGGTTTGTAAGTAATGGAAACTGAGTTTCTGGAATGTGCTGCCCTGGGAAGGAATCAGGGAACATCATCAGGCTCCAAAAGGGTTTGGACAAATTTGGACAACACGTCCGCAAACAGGCATCAAAGGGAGTAGACAAGGATGTAGCTTCCAGCATACCTAATCCAAGCCTTGGGATGCTGGGAGCAGAAGAGAACACCCTGCAGAAGATGGGCTAGTCCTCTCCCAGGCTCACGTGCACTGAAGCAGGAGGCAGAGATAGAGGGGACCCTGGTCTGACCCTGCCAACATCTTTCCTCTTCTGCCCTAACTGCAACAGCTACACTCAGAAACACTCCAAAATTCTGCAAAAATTCCTAGGTGGTGTTTCCAACATAACAACTTCAAGACTTCAGTGATTGTGATACTTCTTGAGGCTTTCTTTTAGAGCATAGTTTTCCCTCTCACTGTGTCTTTTTAATTATTTTTTTCCTATGGCTTTAACAGTCCAGAAACTCCATTTCCTCTTGGAGGACACTCTATAATCCCCTCAGTAAAAAAGAATAGAAGGGAGAAATGATTAAGTTATTCCCCTGCCTCAGCCTTGGGCAGAATGGTAATAAATGAAGAATAGCAAACACCAGTATTTGCAGAAGGCCAAATGTTAGCAAGTTGTTTGCAGCAAGAAAAAAAGGAAAGTTTTGGTTCAATCTCATTTTCTGTGTTCCAGCTTATTACAAATGTCATTTAATAAAGAGTGATTTTCACTATGAATTTTATTTTCTCTGAACCGAAAATTAAGAATCATTAGCAAGGAAAAAATGATTCAGTCTTTTGAGAGATCTAGTTATGCTGCAGAGCTCTGCTGCCAAATTACGATAAAAATCCCTGGGAGGTTCTTTCTGTGCAGTATGGAGAAATAATGTGTAACAGTGAAGATGCTCAAATAGAATTTAAAAGAAAGCTTTGGAAATATCTAGCTAAAGATACAGCAGGTTCCTACTTGTACTACTCGATGCAGAATAGAAGATTTTAACCAGAAAAAGTGAATATTTACAGGAATGGTTGTGCTCTCCAGAAGCTTCCTAATCAAATCTGCTTCTCTTAATTGTTATGTAAATATTTTTAATAAAGTACCCAATAGCATTCAAAAGGGGCTGGTGTGATTCTTGGACTTGTCCTGTGCAGGACCAGGAGTTGGATTTGATGATCCTTGTGGGTCTCTTCAAACTCAGGACATTCTGTGAGGGGCTAAAATGAGAATCTGAAGGAAATACTTTACAGAACTGTGTTGGGTTTTTCCTCAGTTCAGTGAACATTATTTTGAAGGCAGGGAAATCACGCAAAGGCAAGCCCAGCTACAGCTCCTCTGACACAGATAACAACATTACATATTCATGTAGTCAACAGAACAAGATATTTGTGCATGAATCCATTCCAGGATTTTATTATAGAAGCAACATTTGAATCTAGCTATTTATTTATTGCTTCCATTTCTATTTAACAGATAAAATATCTTGACCTAATTTTGGCTGGTGGGGGTGGGGGGGTGGTGGATTGGGGGTTTTGTTTGTTTATTTATTTGGTTTGGTTTTTGTGGGGTTTTTGTTTGGTTTTTTTTTGTTGAAGTACTTCCTAAATAATTTGCTTTTCTATCAATTTTGGTTTCCATCATAATTTCACTTTCCTGTCAGTGCACTAAATCAACACCATTTTGGTTATCTTTCCTCTTATTAATGTCTTCCTCTGCTCCACAGACCCTGACAGCCCAGTTCCCTAGAACAATCTCATTAAGGAGGAGAATTGAGTTAAACTCAGAGTTTCCACTGTGACTGCTGTTTGAAGTTTCTGTTTCTCACCATACTGGTGGTAACTTGTCCACTTTTCTAGCTGTACTGTTAAGCTTTGCCTGGTCCTTCGCCTCTCGAGGTCTTCCTGGTGCAGATTTTCTTCTTGCAGATGGTTATCCCACTGGAGAACCATCATCCAGTCTGAGCTTCTGCATGACACCAGCATCAGAGCTTTGTGCTGTCCTTAGCATAATACGCCAGTGTATCAAGCTTGAGTTATGGTAGCATGATAAGAAATTTAGGGTGTAATGCCTTTTGTATGACTTGTGATACCTATAGAACAGAAATTCACAGGTGGATCAGCTGGCCAAAACTTTCTTTACAATCAGTGGGGCAAAATGGGAACTTTTCTCTTATAGTTCATATGACTACTTCCACTATCCACTTCCGACCGACACAAACTGGGTCCCCAGTATGCCTCTCTCTCCACATTGCCTGTCCAGAGAAAAGGTGACTGGCTCAGTTTACCCACTGGCACTGTCAGGATTTGATCAGATAGGTCCCATCCTCAAGTGGTAGAAATCCATCATGATTCCAAGAAAACTGTTCCAGAGCTTGAGCACCTACTCGGTCTTGAAAAATTCTGATTTATTTCAGCTTTGGGCTTTCAGTGCAGTCTTTTCCACTCGATTAAGGAGAAAATCTACTGTCAGGCACATTTTGCCTCATCAGCCCTCAAAGCTGGTGTTTAAAATCATAAACCAGTATAACCTCCATTATCTATGAGAAGTGGCTGCTGAAAGTCATGCAGCAAATACTTCATATGACATTTGTAACAAGAGCTAACTGGCTAAGCAGCAATAGTCAGGACTCATAGGTGTGGTCACAGTAGAGCAACTGGATTTGAGTGCAGACACCACATGCAGACTTTTCTGCTCCAAACCCATGCACCAAGTGTGTTTGATGCAAAGCTCTGCTGCTGTCTCCATGTTGATTTATAAATGAGGCAAGTGATAGTCATGAGGATTCAGGAGATTTTCAAACATCTGAAAAGACAGTGAGAGAGCAATTATTTATTTTTCTTGTCACAGTTAAAATAGGGACGTCCTAGTAATACCTGAGTTGTGTCTTGGATGTCATTTCCTCCAGGAGCTGCTGCTTCACCTTAAGAACAAGCTTTGCAACTCCCCTGCACAGAGCCCTGACTGCATTTGGAGCTATACCTTCATAAAAAAACCAGTCTGTCCTATTGCTGCAACAGTTTTCCTTCCCTTTTCCATCACCTCTAGCTCAGAGAAGAAGATCACACTTATACCTAGAGTTTAAACAACTAAGGAACAGACTTGTTCCTTTACTTTTTGGATGAAAGCATCTAAAAAACATTTTGGTGTTAGCTATGAAAATAATAATCTGACCCACTTAATCGCCAGGTAAAATACAGCCAAACAAAAGGACATTTAATCCAATTAATTTCAAAAGTGAAGCTATTATTTGGCAGCTGAACACTAACACTACTAGCGCTTTTCACTGCAGAGCTGCCAGTTACATCTATACTTGTATCATTACATGATTTGGAGGTGCAAAACTGTGGTACTTCTAAGTGTTACAACACAAAATGTGTTACTTTTGCTCATTTTGCTTGTAATAAATGAGCTTTTATTTCAAAATAAAACACTTCTTAAAACAGTTAAGTAAAATTAGATGGGGAAAATCTCATTCAGAGTTAATTTCAGGGAAATCATTGTCCACAAGTTTTTAAAAATATATTTTGTTATGTGTTTTCCTGGCCTAAGAAATGATGCCTGGCCTAATAAAGGATAAGTGGGCAATCTACTTGGAAATCTAAATGCCATTAAAGCAGACGAATGGGCTTCCTTTTGACAGAACTTAAAAGTCAACTCAAATATGTCCATGAATATTAAGCACCTTTTCTCTTTTCAAGACTTGTCTTCATTCAGCTACTAGTCTTCCTCAGAAAATAGCTTTTCATTACTGCTTCCTCATGCCTTCTAATTGAAACCAGTTTAGTACTCAAATCAAACACTCTCATTTCTGAAAATGTCACTGAGGAACAAAATACACAAACCTACACCTGGGAAGAAAAAAGTGTTTTGTTCTGGCCTAGAAAATGAATGCATTTCAGTCAGCTGCTGCGTGACAGTCAAACACCAGCTTGGGGGATTTATATGATTTTTATGTGTCATTTTTTACTTATTCAAAACATGATTAGTAGATTGTATATCTTGATACCATTAGAAAAAAAAGATTCATTGCTCTTATGCAGAGGCCCAGAGCTCTGGGTAGGTTATTCCAGACTCAGACTTGCAAACCCAAGAACATTCAATTTCAGACATAATTAACTTTTTTTTTTAACATTATATTCTATGTAAAGTTAGCCAAGATTCATTAATGCAACTGGGGAACAGTTCTCCTCTAGGAATACCAGCACAAATACATGGGGTGTCGTTATGTGAGAAAGACTGCACAAGAGGCTTTTCCCAAGGCAAGGTGTCTGATGTGAGATGTTGTCTTCTCCTGGCCATGCTCTGCCTCTGGCCTTGAGAAATAGCAATTCGGATGCTGCCATCAGTCCCTGACACAGAAACCCTAACGGAGTGACAAGAAAAACCAGGCATCTGTGCAGATGGCTACTGCAGAGGTGCATGCCCAGGCACTGGCAGGTTACACTGGCAACTGCAAGATTTGTCAGCCTGTGTGCCCACAAGATCTAGAGTGCACTGCAGGAGTGTCTCAGTGCTCTCCACAGCTGAAACTCATGAGTTCAGAGGAACCCCTACTGCCCTGTGGCTCAAGGACAAAGTTAGAAAAACTTTGGTCCCACAGCCTATTGTCTAGATAGTCAGCAACATATAGACTTTTGCCTTTTCACTGAGAAAAGGAGCTACTACTTTGTCATTTTACAGGTGGGAAGTGGCGGGACTGGGGACTGGATCCAGGGCAGGGAATCAGGTGTTCGACTATCGCAGTAGCTGTGCACAGTGTGGTTTTGCAGCAATGTGAGCAACCTACAGGTACTTGGGGGGTAATTCCCCCAGGACAGACACATCTGGGGGTCCCCTCCTCTCTCCATATGATCTGAAGGGAAGCCAGGTGTGACAGCTAAACCAAAAAGAGATGATTTCTCTTCAGAGTGATAACACCCAAGAGCACACAGGAAGCCCAAAGAGGAGCAAACGGGTGCTGGTCCAGTGCTTTTGTACACATGTAACATGATTGTCATACAAAAACGAAAAATCTCAGTCTGTTGAGAGACCTGCTTGTCAAAAAAAACCCCATGTGAGACAGTTATCTGGTATGTGATGAAGAGTGAAATGCTAGGGATGAACCAAGGGCTTTGAAGGAAAGAACAAAGCAATGTGTATCTTGTCTGTGGCTGTCACTTCCTTTGACAGCCATGGCCTGTCTCTTCTTGCTAGAAGTTATGTCAAAACATTTATTTTTATCCTTATCTCTAAGCATCTGAGATAGTGTGAAAAGAGGAAAATAATAAATCCAGATGTGATTAATATAAATATCATTTGATGAGTATCTTCTTATATGAAGGAAGACAGAATTCAGCCTATAAAAAGATATTAATCAAGAAGATGATGTACAGTAGGACAAACAAAAGACAGAAAGTGCTAATAAGAAAAAAAAGGAAAAAAAGGCAACCCAAACTCTACTAAAATATTCCAATTAAACTCCTAAGCTTGCACTTGTAAACAGTTGAAACTAAATTACATTTTGTTACTACTGTGGGATGACAATTCTTTCTTCAAAGCTATGAATTCTCATTTTCTAGATGTGAATCACTTCATTTCATTAACAAGCAGAAGCAGATTGCTGCCATCTTTATTGTAGCCAAAATATTATTTTCAGTAACTGCAAATAACAGGGTCTGTTGACTTGCAGAGAAATGTGACATGCTCAGGATTTCTAAATTATAAATAGAAGAAAGAGAGAAAATATACTGGAGTGACATAACGAAACTCAGTGCTAATATTCTAAACAAGACTCAGAGTTGCATTTTTGTAAATAGATAATGAGAGTTTCTGTTGAAAATTGAACCCACTAGCTTTTCAAATAAAAATAAATCAGTGCATAAATCAGTGATTAACTTCATCTGAACAAGCTGTACAGCAGCCCAGAAGCACCAAAAAGCCTTAGGGAGATTTCTCCGTGTTCCCTCGTCACTGGGGCAGGCTCTTGTCCTGGAATACCTGCCAGTGCTTTACCCAGGTTATAAAGGGCTCAGAAAACAACACTTTTCACTGTCCCACAGTAAAAACCCACCCTGTTTTCACCTCCTCATCTAACTCCCTTTTCTCCTTGACCTTCTCATAGAAAGTTGCAGGTTTGGGGAAAATAAAGCATTTCTCTTGGATCTGAGACGAGGAGGACCACAGCTGCTGGGTGCAGGAATCAGAGCAAATCCAAGAGGAAGACCAGCAGCACAGAGCACAGGCTAAAATCCTTTTTAGCCGCAAAATAAAAGCGATCAGGAGAAAACAAAGACAGAGGCGTCTGCACATTGGTCAGCAGGCCAAGACTTGTCAGGTCACTTCATGACAGTATAGGACAGTATATGAAGGAACATCTACTGATTTCAGGGTCAGCATCACCCATGAAGGCTCCATCACTTTCAATTTTGGGATTGCTCTAGGGAGACGTAAAATCACTGAAGGTACTGGAAATGCATAACGCAAACAGCAGCTGCACACAGCCCATGGAGACTTTATTAAACACTAATGAAAATGGACAAACCAGGGAAAATACACCACAGTTTTTGGAAAGAGAAGAAGTATTTAGATGTCTGACTGCTAGCAAAACACAAGACTTCTGCTGCTAATTTGAGTCAAGTTTTTAGAGGAGCTCTTGGAACAGAGCAAACAGAACCTCCGGGTATTATTTTAACAAGATAGTCACTCTTAAAACTTTTTGGACAACAATTTTGCACTAACCATAATATTGAATTGTGATGAGAAAAGGCAAAGGCAAGGTACAGCAAGGCAAAACACAAGGCAAGTGAAGGACAGGATTTTGATACACTGTGATAAAAGTGCAATTATTCATCTCAGTCTGTGAGGAATTAGAAAGAAAAGGGAATACTAAGATCTATATGCAGGCAGCTGATACTCTGGGGGATGCATGCCTTTTGTGCCTGCTCAATGTGATTGCCCAACATGCATAACTAAAATTGTCCCTGTGTCCTTTCTCTTAGCAAAAATACATTTTTGTATCAAGTCACAGCTCCCCAACTTTGTCTGACTCGGTCCTGCTGAAATCAATCAGGTTCCTCAGGGAGAAAAGTTTCAGACTGGTCAATTTTTAGCAAATTTTCTCTACTTGAAAATGCATTACATTTGGTTCAAGGCATGGGATATAGTCTGGGCTAACTTTTATCTTCTGGAGATGAGTTTACTCATCCTAGTGAAAAAAGATGAGTCACTTCTTCCCTCCCTCAGATGATAAGCCATAGACTGTGATGAAAGTCACTTAGACTTTAGCTTCATAGCCACTAACAGTAGCATAATTAAATCTGGTTTTAGTAGGAGTGAATAGCTAAATGCACAGTAGATAAATTAGGGACGGACAAGAAAAAAATTTAAATAGAATATAAATTGCTTTTTATTCTTTAATATACGTGTTATCATAAAACCAAGTTATTTTTCCTTAAGTGTTTTGTCTCCCAAAGCAGAAAATAGCAACAGAGTGGAAGCCTTGTAGGTTCATTTCTGTACACCAATTTGTGTACCCTGGCACATGATCAGGTAGGTATGTACAAAGTGAACAGTGCCTCAAATCTGCCCACTCTGCCCATGAGTCTGATATCACACAGTATTTGAAGCAGAACTGCACTTCCACTGAAGTCTTGCTATGGGAATTTTATTATTGTAGTTAAGCTGTAAATACATTCTGTAATAAGCAGGCCTGCTATCTTCTTGGCTGAGAGTTTCTGGGGACAGCAGTTGAATAACAACTTTATTTGGAGCAGAAAATGAATTCTGTTTTCCTACCCTTTTCCACTGGACTTGTCCCTGACAAGGTGCTGTGACTACTTAAATTCTGCAGAAAATATGCAGAAATTGCTCAATGACCTTTTTTTCAACATTAAACTCTCCCTCCCTTGGGGAAATTTCTTCTTTTTTTCCAAAAGGTTTAGCTGGAAATAGTTCTACAAGGGTATCTTCTTATCACGGTACTACAAAATTCAGAACCCTGTTATTAGGAAGCTCTATTCCCTTTTTGATATTTTGGCCTGTTTTATTTTCTCCGTCCTTCAGAATAGCTCAAGCACCTAGGAATGAATCAGCTTCTGTATTTCTTAGATCATCTGCTTTATTGTGGGCCCTACCTTCTCACGGAGATTTGGAGAAGCCTCTTGGATGGGAAGAAGGTGTTTTTGCAGGCAGTACTTGGAGAGGATCGTACCAACACAGCAGAGCTCTCCAGGCCGTGGTGAGGCAGCCCCACCAGAAACACACCACAGCTTCACTTTCGCTACTTAGGTTTTTAACACCACTATGCCTGCAAGTTAGAAAAGTTTTGATTTATTCCTGTCCCCAAATAACCATCAACAGCTCAACTGAGATGCACACATGCCAGCCCACAATGGCTAAATCTCATTGACTTTTTTTGCCACAGATAATTTGTGCTCATTCTTCTGACGCTGAACACTTCTTCATCATCAGGAATTTAATTTTCAATTAGTTATTGCTCAAATTCTATATGAATTGGAAAAAAAATTCCAAAATGTCCTTCGAACAGAATCTTGGTGTACCTTGAAGCCAATGAAAGAAGGTAAGACTTAAGAAATGGTCCCTGCTTTGACATACATGATATTGCCAGAAGGCTGAGAACCCTTTTTTTCAGGAGCCCAGGTCTAGACCAGCTTGGACATGTGTAATCCCCAGAGAAAAGGTACTGGATCTAGAAAATGGAGCAGGAATTTGCTGGAATTCTGCTTGACCTTCAGCAAAGCTGGCTAAACCTGAGGTGACCTTTTGGTCTTTTACAGCCATGTCTAAACTGACTGGCCTAAAGTATCAATGCTTTTGCACTTAATGGCTCTATCACCACTTAGCCCACTCGATTTACTCTTCTCTAAAATTCAGTTCCAGGTTAATTTATCGTTCGTGTCATCTACAGAAAAACAATGTATTTTATGTGAAGAGTTCAAATTTAATAGGCAGCTTCAGGACCATGTCGTAACTCAAGCAGTATTCACTATATGTGGCCTGGGAAGAGCCTTGGATTATTCATGGGAAGTAAAGATTAAGGAAATGAGTTTTTTGGGATGGATGGATGGATGGAATGAAAGACAGATTTGGAGGGCAGGAAATGGTATAGAAATCTACGAGTCACTAGCTAGAAGTCCTGAGAGAAGCTCTGTGGGAAAGTCCTGATTTTTATTCACTTATGCAGAGGAGAGAACCTACTAGTTTCTTGAGGGAGAATTCCAGTGTTGTCTCCAGCCTCTGCAACAAAAATGTTCATTGCACTCTTGGGAAGGGGAGGAAATTGAATTTAGCCTAACTGTAGTCTATAAATGCAGTGTGTAGCCTTATTTAACAGCAGCTCTTAACAGCCTAATGTATTGAATAGCTCTAGGTGTAAAGGACACTAAGCTATAGTTAAAATCTTGTCTCACAGTCATGAAATTCATAAGGAGAGAATGAAAAGCACTATAAAAAAACAGTGAAGCAGCTGCGATGCAAAGAGCAGAGTGGAAAGGACATTGCTGCAGAGAGTGTTCACGTGGCACCAGGCCATGCAACAATTCCTGCAACTGCAGCTGAGAAACACTGGTGGCACAGAGTGGTTTGCCCACATCTCACTGTGTGACTTACGCTGCCCTGAACAAATCCAAGCACAGGCAGCTGTGGCCACGACCGCCCTTCCTGAGGGAGGAACTCATAACAGAGAGTGACATCCACAGATTACAAGGTCTTCTAAGACTGGGACGCAGGAGGGTTCATGTTATTGGGTGTACCTATATAGCTCTTTCCTTGGAAGCAAAATGCGTGGGTCTCAATTGCCAATCTGATTTGCTTGGGTTTTTCGTTGGAATAGGCAGTCAAGTAGGGAAAAAACTTCAACCAATCAAAAAACCACCCCAAAAACAACCAAAACCCCAGAAAAGCAACATCATATCTGAGTATTGCAAGACAAAGCTAGTAAATTTAATTCAGACAACATCTTCACTTGATCTGGACACTACTTGCCTCTTCATCTCAGCTGTCACCTTTATTGTCCCTTTCCTCTATTTCTATCAGCCTCCAGGCTCTTTTTCTTCTCCTGTTCCTGCAAGGCACAAGGTATTTTTTCTATTAACCCCTTCTCTGTAACTGTTTTTACTGATTTAAAATTGATTAGCATTTACTAGCAACCTGAATACCAGTTATCACTTATTTTTGTTTGAATCCCCTCTGTCTGAAGAGGAAATTAAGCAACGTTCACACTTCTTGTTTGCAAACTCTAACCTAGAGGCACCTGCACAAAATGAGTCAGACCTTCCTAGGTAGGCACCTCACTTCAGGAACATGTCTGTGAGCAAGACCTAGAGCATTTGCAACTGCTTGGGTACAACAGCTGTAGGAGGAAAGGGCTTGAGACTTACACCATTCTTAGCACATTCTATTGTAGCTCTTTGTCAAGAATGGGAAATCCTTACAGGATCTCAGTGCTCACCAGGGACTGCTGACAAGTTCTGGACATTTAAAGTCAGTTGTAGGATCCTGCTGGGCCCAAGAATTCGGCTGCTGGGTTCAGAGGTGTGCAGAATATGTACATGTCGCCTGTTCAGGTAAGAAGGAAGAAGTATCACAGAGGAGAGAAAGAAAAAGGCAGAAAAATGAAGTGGGGACAAGAAAAGTAGAGGTAGAAACCCTTGGTAGATCCAGTGTGAGTAGGATAATGGGTATTATTGGTTGAAAGAGCAAATTAAAGGGAAAATACAAAGGTAAGAGAAGATATTTTCTCTAATGATTGTGATAGGGGATTTTGGACTTTGTAGGTAATTTTTTTCCTGAAAAGGGATGGTCTTCAAATGAAGATGGCTGAATGGCTAGGCTGTCTTGTAAGAGACTGGATGAACCACAGAGTTATAGGAGAACATGCACACAAAAATCTTCTCATATGAAATCTTGCCCAATATAATCAAATCATGGGGAGTGAAAAACATATGCTCTCTGTAGCTGAGCAATCATCTGTTCTATTACCTGAGGCCAAGAAGTTCTGCTATCTAT
Organism: Dryoscopus gambensis; assembly: GCA_013389985.1. Taxonomy (NCBI): domain Eukaryota; kingdom Metazoa; phylum Chordata; class Aves; order Passeriformes; family Malaconotidae; genus Dryoscopus; species Dryoscopus gambensis. Next base: position 154,951 of record WEIT01018802.1, read on the forward strand.
AGGCCATTGGCAAGCACCTATGTAATTAACTACAACCATCATCCAGTTGGGAATCCACTCTTTTAATTAACTCAGTGTGGTATTTTGGCCGCATCTGTTTATGTCCAAAAGAGATGCTTATTTGTTGTTACTTGCTACAAAAGTATTACTCTGTTGTAGGAAGATTATTGCACTTGAATGATTGTGCTCAGTTCTAAGTGGGAAATACAAATTAAAGATAAAAATAGAGGCATCTGAGGATGCATAATAGTAAACATGATATTTTTCCCGATTAAAACAAATTGTGATTTGCCTCTTACCATATAACTCCAAACTCACAGGACCACTCGTGCTTTAGAAGTATTCCTGAGAGTAGTAATTTTCACAAGCTCCTGCCAGCTTTCTCTCAGTTGACAGCATGTTGAAAAGAGCTTTGTTAAGGAGATCAGTAAGTAAAGCCCAAGGCATTTATAGTGAGATGCATTTAAGCAGGTGTAAAATTCTGGTATCTCCACCTGGGTTTGTTCAGTATATTGTTGTTTTCAGCTGTATGCATATGGAAATGTGCAGAAGGGACCAGTTCTGTTCTAGTTTGGCCTTTCTAGTATTGCAGAATTAAGAAGCTGGCAAATAAAGCTTGAATGTGTTGAGCTGCGGATGGCTCAGGGCTGTGGGGGCCTTCAAAGAGGATTGAAAATCCAGTGCTGGAAAGTGACAGAAGCTGCAGGTGGGGAGGGTGAGTCCTAGGCTCAAGTCTTGCTCCTCCTGAGGTCAGGCAGTCGGGATAGTACCTGTGACCTGTAGTAGGATCACCTCTGACTAATCACGCTGACGTCCTTACAAACACCTACAGCCTTAGAAAAGCAGAAGTTAAAAAAAGAAGCGAGTATTTTATTACCAAAACCAAATTGTGTTTTCTTCCACCAAAGCTTCTGCCTGCTTGCTTTTTCATCTTGTTTATCTTTATCACCATCTGGCAGAGCAGAATGTTTCTGCTGTCTCCATAAACATCACCTTAAGGACAGTGCCAAGGAACAACTTTTTAAGCCTTATTTTATCTGTATTACATATTGGTTTCAAAGCATTTCTTAATTTTATTGATTAAAACATTAGGGTATCCAATTATTATTGGCAACACAAATCACTGTTATATCAAACTTACATCAATTTTTATTATCAAGTTATCAACACTTCTACAGTTCTTATTACAATTTAACCTTCTATTCCAATTAATCAAAAAGAATTGCAGCAAACAATGCAACAAATTTAACTCAACATCTCTTTGTTTTCCTTTCTGTCCCGGTTTGACAGGAAGTTGAGTTTTTTAAGGAAGTTATAGTCAAACCAGTCAGTGTTCGGAGAGAATATTGATGCCTGGTGTGACCACTGAGGAGATTTGTCACCTCTGAGAACATAGGGAGATAAAGGAGAGAATCTCAGAGGAACTTCCTTTTGTGTTCCGGCTGTTGAGGGGAGCAGATGTCCTCCCCCGCCTGGCCTGGGCCTGGGCCTGGGCCTGGGCCTGGGTGGGGGAGGGGCAGCCATGCGGCCTGAAGTCACTCGGCCTGAGGATGAGAGGTAGGCCGGAGCCCGGAGAGAGAGAGAGAGAGGTGGAAGGGAATGGACTGAGCCAGCTTCTGCAGGATGGAAGGGTGGAGAGACGAGGA